>VMDO01025439.1:0-28219 GCA_007922755.1 Pedetes capensis
CTATATTTCAGAAAATATCAATGTCACACATGGAGTTGCTTTTCCTGTTGAGCTTATTGAATAAGACTTTCCAGGAAGAACATGGTGGCATACTCTGGAAAACACTGTTATTCTTGATATGAGATGTTATCAAGTCGTATCTGACCCATAGCCACCCTAGGTACAAAAGAATGACATACTACCAAACACTGTGCTATGCCTGGCACAATTGTCAGTGGTTCAGTGTCATTCATAATGTTTTCTATGCCTGATAGATTGTTTATGCAGTAGGATTCTGTGTCATTCTCTCAATCTACAGGAGCCAGTACTCCCAATTGATCTCACATGCTAGGAGAAAACTGACCTGTACTTGCTTCACTTCACAGACCTGAGGAGATTGGATGTGAAGGGAATGAGGCTGTAGCTCTCTTCATTAACAGAGCTTCTATAAATGAATACATTCCTAATGTTTTATATTTGTATATTGAAATAACCATTGACATTCTGATTGAAAATAGTTACATTTTCTAATTATATGCATATCATTGCATTGAACCTCTTCATGTGACAATAATTTTGTTGTAAATTTTCATTAAAGAACTACCAGAAATACATCCAAGTCAATGTACTTTGATATTTTATGACATGTGTATATCTTATTCTGACAATTTCTTTCTATGCTATTAGTTTATATACCCCTCGTAGTGGGAAAATTATAAAATTCATAATATATTTCATCTTTCTTTTCCATTTTTAAGAGTTTGACAGGTTATTACCAATATCTTTCAGACAAACACACATGGGAGCATACACACACACACACACACACACACACACACGCACACACACTTCTGTCTAAGCTGTCATAAGTATAGCAGACTTCCACCCACTCACTTTCTGCTATGACACTTTGCCTCACCACAACCCTTGAGCAACTGATCGAGGTGATCCTGGTCTGAAACACCTTAAATTGTATTCCTGAATAAATAATTCTTTCCTTCAATTGTGTTACTCAGGTATTCTTTGATGTAGGAGAATCTACCATAATTATTGATAAATTTAAGGATTTCTCCACATACATGGTCTATTTCTCGGCAATATTTTCTATAGTTGATTGGGGTGAAACATGAAATGTTGCATGGAATCCTGAAAGAATTGGAATAAAATTATTAGTCAATGTTTTGATTGTATTGATTTTATACTTCAAATCCAAGATTTTCAGTGATATGTTTTCATTTACTTTGAAATGGTAGCACAGTCTGAGATGACACTTGGAAGTGGACTTTTGCCTTGAGGGGTAAATATACCATGCAGAGTCAGAGAGAAAGTTCTTCTTGAGGGCCTGAAGAGAGGCATGAATAGCGATGTACTTAAGAAGCTCACTTTCTGTGGTAGAAGAGTAAATCATATAAATAATGTTTTTTTTCCATGTGTATTTGAGGGAATGATTTGGATTTGTAATCCATACCTATTGAATACCTGAGCGATCAATGCACCTTAATATCTTGAATCTCATCTGAAACTTTGCAGCAATTGTCTGGGTTGAGAATCAGATGCATATAGGAGACATGCTTGCATTCTATCAGAATTATATGAGCAAACTTTAGAATTCTTCTCATGATATTGAATGTTCTTAATGCCATTTGTGTGCAACTTGTAAAGTTATACTTTCCTCCTGAAATATACCTATGCAAGAATGTTTGGGATTGAACATAGTAGAAGAGCTGAATACAAAATCCAAAGAGATAGAATGTTATTTTCCAGTACAGAGACTGGGAGAGAATATACAGCACCCTACAAGGAAAGCACACATTCTGTGGGAAAAAAATCACTCCAAGACAGCAGGACTTGAGTAACAGACTCAGATATTTAGAAGTCATTTTTTGTCCTTGAACATGGCCTTGAGAAAGGCAAATACCTGGTTCATTACTATGTGCTCCATTTCATCAGGATTTAATGGTAAAAATGGAATGCAGCCAGGAATCCAAAACAATTTGAATTGAAATGGAAAGTCTAAAATTTCATGTTTGAATTCTTGGACCTAACAACTTGAACCCAAGATTTTGATAGGGTTGTTTTCTTTCACCTTGCCCAGGTGGCAAAGTTGTAAATAAGAGTTGGAGGTAGATATGATTCAAAAGGGAAAATTTTAACTGCAGATTCATGGGAAGCGTTTTCTTTAGTGACTGCAGAGAGAATTAATCAACTTGATGCCTGAAAATCACAATTACAGGAGGAAATGAATGAATTCCTATATGACTGGCCCCACATGTATGTCAGCCTGTGCTGTAGGGACTTCCAACTTGCTTAATTGTCAAAAGCTATGTCACTCATTTTAATAAAATATCAGTGTCACATATGGGGTTCCAGATCCTGCTGAGCTTCCTAGTTCAGACTTGCTAGGGAGAAAAACCCGACAGCTTACTCTGGAAACACTTGTTGTTCCTGGGGTCTGAACAAAAGCCACTCCAAATACAAGAGAATGATGTATTACTAAACACTGTGCTATGTCTGGGAAATTGTCAGTGGTTCAATGTCATTCGTAGGGTTTTCTGTGTATAATAGATTGTTTCTGCAATGGGATATTGGGTCCTGCTCCCAACATACAGAATCTGGTATTCCCAGTTGATCTCACATGCAAGGACAACACTGACCTGTCCTTGCTTCACCTCTCAGCTCTGAGAATATTGGATGTCAAGATTTTGTGTCTGTAGCTGTATCCGTTGACATACCTTCTATAAATGAGTATGTCGTTAACTTTTAGTATTTGTATATTTAAGTAATCTTTGACATGCTGCTTAAGAATAGTTATATTTTCTAATTATATGCATAACATTACCACTTTATGTGAAAATAGTTTTATTATAATTTTTCATTGAAAGAACTCTCGGAAATACATCCAAGTCAAAATATTTAGATATTTTATGATGTATATGTATCTTATTCTGACTATTGCTTCCTATGCTATTAGTTTCAATTCCCCTCATTGTGAAAAATTTACAAAAACTTAATATATCATTCTTTCCCCACAATATCTTTCAGACACATGCACACACATGCACACACACACACACACACACACACACACAGACACACACACACACACTCCTACCTAAGCTGTATAAGATTAGCAGAACAGCACCCACTTCCCTTCTGCATGACACTTTGCTTCGCCATAACCCAGGAGCACCTGAACAAAGAGACCCTGTGATGAAACTCTTAAAATTTACACCCAAATTAATAATTCTTCAGGTGGATTATGTTACTCAGGTATGCTTCCTAGAACTGAGAATCTAACACAATTATTGATGATGTCAAGAATTTTTCCACATACTTTGTGCATTTCCTTGAAACACTAAGTGCAGTAGAGTAGGGTAAAAACTGAAATGTCCTGTGGAATCCTAAATGAATTTGATTTGAGTTATTGGTTAAGTCTTTGACTGTTTGGACTTTACAATTCAAATCCAAGATTTTCATAGGATCTTTTTCATTCACCTTGCCCAGGTGGTGAGGCTGAAAATGAGAGCTGTAAGTAGACATGTGTTGAGAGAAGAAATATTTCCCTGTGCAATGATGGGAAGTTTTTCCTTCAGGGATTGCAGAGATAATGGAAAAACAACTTGCTCACAAAGCACAATTTCCTTGGGAGAAAATGAATGCATCCCTACCTGACTTGCCTCACATGCCTGTCAGTCTGTGCTGTGTGGGCTTCCAAGTTGCTTAAATGCTGAAAGCTATGTCACGTGTATTTCAGAAAATATCAGCATCACACATGCTATTCTGGTTCCTGCTGAGCTTCCAGACTAAGACTTTCTAGAAGGGCATGGCACACCACTCAGAAAACTATTTTTCTTGTGGTGATGTGCCTTCATGTGGGGTCAAACCACAGGCACCCTAGGTATAAGAGAATAATATACTACCAAACACTGTGCTATGCCTGGGACAATTGTCAGTGGTTCAGTGTCATTCATAAGGTTTTCTACTTCTGATAGGTAGCTTCTGCAGAAGCTTTCAGGGTCATTATCTCAGCCTTCAATATCTGGTATCCCCAGCTAGTCTCACATGCAAAGACAAAACTGACTTTTCCTTAATTCATCACACATATCTGAAGAGTTTGGCTGTCAATGTGTTGTGGCTGTACCTGTATCCATTAACACAGCTTCTATAAATGAATATATTCTTAATTTTTTGTATTTGAATATTTAATCATTGACTTTCTAATTGAAAATAGTTACTTTGCTAATTATATGCATAACATTGCATTGATTATCTTTGCATGAAAATGGTTTTATTGTAATTTTTCATTCAAAGAAATCCAAGAAATACATTTAAGTCAAAATATTTAGATACATTATGATATATGAGTATATTATTCTGACAATTGCTTCCTATGCTATTAGTTTCAGTTATCCTCAGTGGGAAATTTACAAAATTTATAATATATTTTATTTTCTACTTTTGTAATTTTGTAATAGATCATGACCTATATCTTTCAGATAGACAGACACACACACACACACACACACACACACACACACACACACACACGTGCTCCTGTCTAAACTGTTATAAGATTTGCAGATCAGCACTCACTCCCCTTCTTCCATGACACTTTGCTTCACCACAACCCAGAAGCAACTGACCAAGTGATCCTGCTCTGAAAACTCTAAAATTGTAAACCCAAATATATAATTTCTCTCTTCTTTGTATTACTTATGTGTTTTTCACAGCAACAGCAACCTAATATGATTATTGATTAGGTCAATTATCATTCCACATACCTTTGTGCATTTCCCTGCAATATGTCATGCACTTAATTAGGGCTAAAAAATGAAATGCAGCCTAGAATCCTCAATGTATTTGTTTCCCATTATTGGTCTATGTCTTTGAATGTATGTACTTTGCAGTTCGACTTCAACATTTTTAGTGATGCATTTTCTTTCACCTCACAATGGTAGCACAGGCAAAGATGACACTTGGAAATGGATTTTTGCCTTGAAGGGAAATTATACTATGCAGAGTCAGAGAGAAAGTACTTCTTGAGGGCAAGAAGAGAGACATGAAAGGCAATATGCCTGGGAGCCCACTTTCAGTGGCAGAAATTCAAGTCATGTAAAAAATGTGTGTGTGTGTGTGTGTGTGTGTGTGTGTGTGTGTGTGTTTTGGGGAGAACAAAATGTATTTGTAATCTCTCCCTATTGAATACACAATTAATGAAGGCACCCTAATATCTTGAATATCATACGTATCATTTTCATAGTTCTCCAGGCTGAGAATCAGATTGGTATGGGAAGCATGCTTGTATTGGTTTAGAATTGTAGAAGTTTATTTTAGAACTCTTCCTATGATATTGAGTGGTCTTAAGGCCATTTGTGTTCAACTTATAAAGTTATACTTTCCTCCTGAAGTATACCTATGCAAAAAAATTGGTTTTGGATTTGGGAAGAGAGTTGAAAACATAACCTGAAGAGATGGAACATAGTCTGGTTTAGAGACTGGGAAAGAATATAGAGCAAACTCTAAGGGAGGCACACATTCTCTGGGAATAAATCACACCATGACAACTGGACTTGAGTGACAGGCTGAGGCACTGCATAGCCGGGTTACCTCTTTGAATCTTGCTTTGAGAATGGCAAGTACCTGGTGCATCACCATGTGCCACCTTCTGACAGGATTTAATGCTGAAAAGTGGAATGTACCCAGGAATCCAAAACAATTTGTATTCAAATTTTTTGGTCTAAGATTTCTAATTTGAATTCTTAGACCTAACAGTTCACTTCCAAGATTTTCATAGGATTACTTTTGTTCACCTTGCCCAGGTGGAAAAGTTATAAATAAGAGTTGGAAGTAGACATGTGTTGAGAGGGAAATTTTCACTTGCAGAGTTATGGGAATTTGTTTCTACAGGGACTACAGAAAGAATTGAATAACAACATGCTTGCAGAGCACCATTTCAATGGGAGAAAATGAATGCATTCCTATATAACTTCCCCCACATGTCTCTCAGTCTGTGCTGTGGTAGCTTCTGTGTTTCTTAGATGCTGAAAGCTATGCCACTCATATTTCAGAAATAATCATTGTCACACATGAAGATTTGGTCCTCTTGAGCCCCCAGACAAAGATATTCAAGGGAGAAGAACATGGCAGCCCACCCAGGAAATATTGTTCTTGTTGAGGTGTAGTCTTGTGGGGACCAAACCACAGCCACCCTAGTTTCAAGAGAATTATATACTACCAAACACTGTGCCATCCCTAGGACAATTGTCATTGGTTCAGTGTCATTCGTAAGATTTTATATGGCTGAATGATTGTTTCTGAGGTGGGCTGCTGGGTCCTTCTTCCAGCCTATAGGAACTGGTATTCCTTGTTTGTCTCACATGCAAGTATAAAATGGACCTGTGGTTGTTTCACCTTGTACATCTGTGGAGACTGGATGTCAAGGTTGTATGACTGTAGCTGTACCCAATAACATAGTTTCTATAAATGAATATGTCTTTAACCTTTTGTATTTGTATATTTAAATAATCATTGATGCCCTGATTGAAAATAGTTACCTTTTCTATTTATAGCAGTTATATTCATTGTACACTTTGTATGAATGGTTTTATTGAAATTTTTCATTAAAAGAACTACCAGAAGTACATTCAAGTCAAAATATTAATGTATATTAGTGTCTTAACCTGACAATTTCTTCGTATACTATTAGTTTCATTTCTCCTCATAGTGGGAAATGTACAAAATTTATGATACATTTTATCTTTCTTTTCCATTTTCTTAAGTTTGTGCATAGGTCATTGCCTATATCTTTCAGACACACACACACACATACACACACACACACACACACACACACACACACACACTCCTGTTTAAGCTTTCCTAAGATTTGCAGATCAACACCCATTCCCCTTCTGCCATGAAACTTTGCCTCACTACAACCCATGAGCAACTGATCCAATTGATCCTGGTCTGAAACATATTAAATGGTACACTCAAATAAATCTTTTTTTCAATTTTATTTCTCAGGTATTCTTCGAAGCAATGAGAATCTGACTAACATAATTATTGAAGAGGTCAAGAATTTCTCCACATTCCTGGTGCATTTCCCTACAACACTTTGTTCATTTGAGTAAGGTGAAAAGTGAAATGCCACCCAGAATCTTGAATCAACTGGATTCAAATT
Source organism: Pedetes capensis (assembly GCA_007922755.1). Lineage (NCBI taxonomy): Eukaryota > Metazoa > Chordata > Mammalia > Rodentia > Pedetidae > Pedetes > Pedetes capensis. Next base: position 7,163 of record VMDO01025439.1, read on the forward strand.
ATTAATTAAAGTCTTCAAATGTATGCACTTTACACTTTGAATCCAAGATTTTCAGTGATGTGCTTTCCTTCACCTTGAAATTGTAGCACAGTCAAAGATCACACTTGGAAGTGGGTTTTGCCTTGAGGGGAAATTATACCATGCAGAGTCAGAGAGAAAGTACTTCTTGAGGGCCTGAAGAGAGTCATGAATAGACACATGCCTAGAAAGTCCACTTCCAGTGGAAGAATAGCAAATCATATAAATGTTTTTGTCTATGTGTGTTTGTGGAAATGATTTGGATTTCTAATCTGCTCCTATTGAATACCTGATAAATGCACCCTAATAACTTGAATCTCATCCCCAACTTTTTAGCAGTTTTCTAGCCTGAGAATCAGATAGGTATGGAAAACGTGCTTGTATTGGATCAGATTTATTCAAGGAAATTTTAGCATCCGTCTCATGATATTGAATGATCTTAATGCCATTTGTGTTCAACTTGTAAAGTTATACTTTCTTCTTGAAGTACATCCTGGTAAAAGTAAGTTTTGGATTTAAAATGGGACAAGAGCTGGATGCATTACACTAAAAGATGGAACATATTGTCCTTCATAGATTGGGAGAGAACGCAAAGTGTCCTACAAAAGGAGCACACATTCTGTGGGAGGAAATCATGCCATGACACTAGGGCTTGCATAAGAGGCTGAAGTATTGGGAACCTATGTTACTTTTTTGAACATTGCCTTGTAAAATGCAAGTACCTGGTCCATTACCATTCTTCCCCTTCTAGCAGGATTCAATGTTGAAAAATGGAATGTAATCTGATATCCAAAACAATTTGGATTCCAATTGTCTACAATTATAATCAAAGATTTTCATAGGATTATTTTCTTTCATCTTGTCCAGATGGCATAGTCATAAATGATATTTAGAAGTGGTCATGTGTTGAGAGGGAATATTATAACCTGTAGCTTCATGGGAAATTTTTTCTTCAGAAACCGCAGAGTGAAGTGAACTTCAAAAGGCCTACAAATCACAATTTCAGTGGAAAAAATGCCTGTATTCTGATATGGCTTGCCCCACATGTCTGTCTGCCTGTGCTGCAGGTCCTTTCATGCTGCTCTTATGCTTATATCTATGCCACTTGTTTCAGAAAAAATCAGTGTCACACATGGTGGTCCAGTTCCTTCTGCATATAAATATACAGTGTGTCTGAGTGTGCAACTGTGAATGAATGAGTGTAAATGTGTGTCTGGGTGTGTTTGTGTGTGTTTGACTATGACTGACAGAGAGTGTGAGTGTATGTGAATGTGAGTATGTTTCAGCATTTTTGAGTTTGTGTGAGTGAGTGTGAGAGTTTGGCTGGGTGAGTGAGGGTGTTTAATAGTGTTTGAGAGTTTGTGAGTTGAGTACAAGTGTTTGAGAGCATGAGAGTGTGTTTGTGTGAATGAGGGAATTTATGAGTATTTGAGTGTTTGTCACTGTGAGCAATTGTGTTTGAGAATGTGAGAGTGTTTGTGAATGCATGTGTATGAGTGAGTGGGTTTGATTGTATGAGAGTGTGTCTGCGTATTGGTGTTTTTCAAAGTGTTTAAGAGTGTGTAAGTTTGAGTGTGTTGGGCAGTATGAGATTTTTGGATGTGACAATATGAGTGTGTGAGTTGAGTGTGTTTCAGAATATTTGAGTGTGAATGTCTTTTTGAGAGGGTGAGAGAGTGTTTATAGTGTCTGTAAGTTGAATGTGTGTGTTTGAGGGTGTGAGAGTATGTTTGTGTGAATAAGGGTGTTTTGGAGTGTTTGTGCGTTTTTGTGTTTAAGATTGTGAGGGTGTGTTTCAGTGTGTGAGAGCATGTTTTAAAGTGTGAGTTTGTATCTGGGTGTGAGTGTGTTTCAGAGTGTTTGGATGTGTGAGCATGTTTCAGAGAGTGTGAGTTTGTGTGAGTGTGTTTCAGAGTGTTTGAGACTGTGAAATTGAGTATGAGTGTGTGTTTCAGTGTTTCAGTGTGTGTGCTTCACAGTGTGAGTGTGCTTCAGTGAATTTGAATTTGTTTGAGAGTGAGTGAGTGTGCTTGAATGTAAGTTGCTGTTTCAGAATAATTGAGATTGTGTTAGTGAGTGTGTTTGATAATGGGTAGAGTGTGCTAGTGATGCTGATGATGTGTTTCTGAGTGTCAAGTGAGTGTGAGTGTAAAAATGTGTTTGATTGTGTCTGAGAGTGAAAGTGTTGTTTGAATGTGCATGATTATATGTGTTTGAGCATGTGTGTGAGTGTGCTTGACTGTGAGTGTGAGTATGAACATATGTTTGTGTGCATGTGAGTGTGTTTCAGAGTATTTGAGTGTGTGTGGATGTGTAAGGGAACACACTTTTTGGGAGGCCCAAAATTTGAACTTTGAACAAGTTCACTACTGCTATTGGTTCTGCTGGCCTGGGGCTACCCTTTGTGCGCCAGTAGACAAAAATACAAATACATCACACTATGGTAGGGTGCGGGGAAAAAGTCCCTCTATTGACTAAAATATCCTTACACAAGATTTTAAATAACAGAAAAATAAATATGTTAATCTATTCTCTCTTAGCCAATATAAATCACTTGTATTATATAGCAACAAATTTCCATTAATGCTGGATATATTTCTCAATTATCTATTCTACTTCATTAAACTACATAAACTACATTGGTTTCATTAAATTACAACATTTTATAAATTGTCTCAGCTTTATAAAATAGTTTAATTCTAGTAGAAGAATATCTCATTACTTTTGTCTTTCTAACATTCCTTATCATTTTTCATGCTCACATTTACAGATACAATTGATGCATTTTTACCATGTTCAAACTGTTTAAAGTCTCCATCAGGTATTCAAACAGGTTCACAATCCAATCAAATAGCAGTTTGGGGAATATTGCTGTCTTTGTGCTGTTGAATTTTCTAGGAGCAAGCATATTTCTACATTTATTTAGTGTTCTACATCCTACAGTAGAATTTTATTATTTTATTCATGTAGGTATTATGAATTTCTTAAGTGTGTCCCTGATGATCTTAAGTGTTTGTTTCTTCTGTGAGTAGAGCTTTCTTTCCACATTTTTTCTGAATGGTTGTTGCTATGATAATCTTTTTGTTTCCTCTTTTATTCAATTTTGATATCCAATCACATATCATCAGTAAATAATGATAACTGTGTTTCATTTTTGCCAATACTTCTCCTGTGCCTTCTGGTCCATGTGCTTCCAGGATGACGTCAAATGATTGTACTGATTATTGAGTAAACTATCTGTCCTCTGTAAGAATGAGATGCCTTAATAAAGTATGAATTTTCCTTCAGGCCAGAGTACTGAACATGAAGTTTAGAATGAATGCTATCCTCAGTAAATCCACAAGCACCCAGATGTTCTGACTATGTGCCATAGAACAGTAGCTTTCAAATTGAAGTACATATATTCAAGGGGTTCAAAAGATATTGTACTGTATTCTACATAATGAAATTTACATAATAGAATACATAATACATAATAAAAATATCAGTGTACATATTTTATGCTGCATTTTAACTTTCACATTGAATGGTTTAGATCAGCAATAATAACAGTAACAATAATAGCTCTTACTGGGTATTCAGTATACAATAAATAGTATTCTAAGTGCTTTACCTATGTAGCTAACTTTATCCTCATACCTAGCATTCAAGTGAAGCATAGTTTACCTCCATTTCAAAAGTAAGAAATCAAAAAGCACAGAGTTTAACTTTCCCAAGGTTATAATGGAAGGCACAAGTTTTAAACCTGTGCATGCTGGGCTCAGGTGCTCTACTTTTTGGGGGGTGTTAATTGAGGGATGAATCCAGGGTCTCATGAAAAAGTGCTCTACCACTGAGTTGCATGCCAAATCCTTTTTTATTTTTTGTCTTGAGACAGAGTTTCGCTAAGTTACACAGGCTCACTCTAGCCTCATACTATCCTCCTGCCTCTGCCTCTCAAGTTGTTGAGACTAGAGATGTGTGCCAAATGCCAAGCAGACACCCTACTTTAAATTTTTCTAACTTTGTATGCACCTTAGTATGCAAAAAGTTTATGACTAGCCATAGTATATAAATATCTATGTATAATGAGCGGGTTGGGCTTTAGTTCAGTTGGTAGAGCGCTGCGCTGCAGTCTCTGAGATCCCGAGTTCAATTCTCAGCACCGCAAAAACGGGAGAAGGACCTGGCAATCCACTCCCAACACAATTCTGAAATAATCAGCCATTGAAAACCCTGTGAGGGTCTCTATGAGGATACTGACTCAACAGCACCTAACAACAAAGTATAATGAGTGCATAATCAAAATTTTCCTCACTTTCTTGACATCTTTTCCAGATCTGTGATCTCATAGTCATTCATTACTATCATGTGAATAATAGTACAGTAGTTTCCATCTCAGTTTATAAGATATAAAGGGCATCATCCCTGAGATAATAGGGTACTGAGTCTCTGACTCTATGGTGTTCAGTGCCACCTACTCATTTCTCTGGTAAATGTATGTTGCTAATTCAATATGTCTTTAGATTTCTTGACTGGTAAATGTAGTACTTTCCTTTCCAGATGCTTATTTGAAAAAATAGATTAAAAAATAATAGTTCTCTATATACTTATAGCTTTCCACCCATGACTCACAGTAATATAACATTAAATGCAACTTATTACACATTGTCGCACTATTACTATTAACTTCTCATCTCTAACATATATTTCAGCTTCTTTCCAGCATGCTGTATCTAAGGCTTACTTTCTTCATATGCAAAATGAAGATATTGGTAGTACCTATCTTGGAGGTTTCTTTAAAGAATAAAAGAAAATTGTGCATGTGAAGCTAAAGTTTCAGATAAATATCAATAAATTGTATCCATAATTGTTTCTTATCACTTTCATCAATATAATTATTAGATTGGGAAAATGCACACCAATATTGATGCTTAGATAAGGGATATGTCATATTGCATCATCATATAATTTCTGGAAGTATTAAATCTAAAGTGCGCCATTAGACATCCTAGTTTTCCTACATGTATAGCCATACAGAAAATTTGAATTTCGTTTTAGAATGGAAGGCAGACAGTTGAGAAAACATGAAGGTTGACAAAAAACAAAAATACGGTGAATGTTTTAATTTTAAAAATTCCAGTAAAAAGTATATTGCCATTTATTCCCCTAGAAATACTCCTTGTGTCTTCAGATGCATTTAACCAATCATTCTTGCCACTTTATGAAGCAATTCTGGAAATCTGGCATGAGTGTCTTTAGTTTCGTCCTCCATCACGACAATGCTCTGTGTCAAAGATTTCCTCTAGTATGGCAACTTCTGATAAATAAAAACATCATAATGTGTTCTTATTCCCCTTGCTCACCAGATCTGGCATTATGTGACTTCTGGCTCTTCCTCAATGTCAAGATGACTATGAAGGATAGGTATTTTGAATCTTTCTGGATATCAAGGCAGGCATGACAGTACAACCAAAGACACTCATGAAAGAGGACTTCTGGAACTGATTTAGAAAATGCCAAGAATTATAAGATAAGTGTGTTTGAAGCCAGGGGAATATTTTGAGGGTGATTAATGGTACTGTGTCTTTTTACTGTAATTTTTTTCATTTACACATTCTCTGTGTCTTTTAGGCATGCCTCAAAGAACAGAGGTAAGAAAATAAAAAAAAGGAAAGGAAAGGGAAAAAGAAAAAGAAGAGAAGGAAAAAAACAAGAAAGGTAAAAAGGAAAGGAAATAGAAAATATATAAAAAGAAAAGAGTTTTCTCAGGCAAGTGGGAATTGTTCACTGAGATAGAATTATTGGCTGCCTTCTTTTTCACCTTTACTTGATCCATGCCCTTCGTCATGTTGGTTTTGTCCCTCCCCAGGAGGCTGAAGTGCTGCTCTCTCTCTTCAGTGAGGGTTCAGTAGAGTGAGCTGCACTGTCCAATGGTAGTTGATAATGAGACATTCTGTGCCCAGGCATTAACACCATTTTTTTCCACTTCTGTTTTGCTTATGACCTTTCCTTTTGAGGAACATATCTCAGATATATTATTGGTCCATGGAGGATCAGAAACAGTTTTAGAAGAGAAACATCTTGCAGCTTAGATGTGCCCAGCTGGGCCCAGTCTAAGTAGAATGTTGTTGCTGTTAGGTGCCATCATGTTGGTATCTGACTCATAGCAACCTTATGAACAACAGGCAAAACACTATTGTCAGTGCTTCTCTACAGTTCGTAGGGTTTTCAATGGCGAATTGATTTTTGTGAGTGGGTTGCCGGGTCCATCTCCCAAGCCTACAGTACCTGGTGTTCCCAGGCAGTCTCCCATCCAAGTAGTAACCAGACCCAACCCTACTTAGCTTCCAAGATCTGAAGGGAGTGGATGCCACAGGGCTATGGCTGCAAGTAAGTAGACCAGAGACCTATTATTATAAATCACTAGATTTGTTGGTTCCATGCTACTTAGTAATAACCAACTGACTCTTCACAATGAAGCACTTCTGAATTTTCTGAGGCCTAATCTAATATGCATTGGTCAGGATAATTAGAACAAAATTTAGATGACTTGTCTGTTTCATTAAAGAGTCAGTTTTAAATTGGGCATAGTGGTGCACATCTATAATCCCAGAAATTTGGGATGTGAGGCAGGAGGATCATGAGTTTGAGGTCAGAAGCAGCCTTCATAACTTAGGGAGACTGTTACTCAAAAAAACAAACAAACAAAAGGCATAAGTGTGCAGCCCAATGGGAGACCACTTGCAAAGTCAGTTGGCCATGGGCTCAGCAACAAATTACCATTGAAAAAGTCAATTTCACCCATTATCCTTGGTGTTACACTTAAAGAAGTTTATACCTAGTGTAAAACAAGCTATGGCAAAGAGAAAGAGTTACAAAAATTAAAGTTATCTCTAATTTCTGCCAACATAACAAAATTTGTAGTTATTCATCAGATGTCATAAATGAGTTACTGTTTTTAGATGCCTTGCAGTCAGGTCTAACTCATAGGGAGCCTATGTACAACACAATGAAAACATCCCTTGATGTTGTGCCAAGCATGGGACTGTGTCAGTGCTTCTCTGCTTTCAATGGCTGAATTTTTTTAAGGATAGTTTTTGGAGTGGCTTCCAAATCCTTCTTCTATATTTTGTGGTGCTTAGGATGGAACCCAGGGCCTCAGAGAGCCCAGAACAGTGCTCTACAAACTGAGCTGAAGTCTAGCCTCATGAATTAGTAGTTAAATAAAAATTTATTTTCCAGACAGAGAAATGGGATATTTAAGTCACAGAAAGATTATTAGACCCACTTAACCTTCCTAGCCTGCAGCTATAGCCCTGTGGCATCCGATCCCATCAGATCTCGGAACCTAAGCAGGGTTGGGCCTGGTTAGTACCTGGATGGGAGACCACCTGGGAACACCAGAAGCTGTAGGCTTGGGAGAAGGACCTGGCAACCCCCTCCCAAAAATCAATCTGCCATTGAAAACCCTATGAATAGCAGAGAAGCACTGACAATAGTGTTTCCCCTGTTGTACACAGGGTCGCTATGAGTCAGATACCGACTTGACGGCACCTAACAACAACAACAAAAACCTTCCTAGCTGAAAGCAGTGAACACCAGAAAGATGTCTACCTATGTATTATTGATTTACAAAGGCATTTGACCATGTGGATCACAACAAGTTATGGATAGCATTGTGAAGAATGTGAAGACAAGAGCACTTGATTATACTCATGAGGAATCTGTACAGGGACCAGGAGACAATCCATCAAATAGAACAAGGAAATACTGTTTAGTTTAAAGTCAAGATAAGTGTGTATCAGGGCTGTATACTTTCAGCATACCTGTTCAATCTCTATGCTGAAAAACAGTCCAAGAAGCTGAACTTTCTGAAGAAGAACACAGCATTTTGACTGGAGGAAGACTCATTAACAATTTGCATTATATAGATGTTACAACTCTGCTTGCTGAAGCGGAAGAGGACTTGAAACATTTACTGATGAAAATCAAAGGGCACAGCCTTCAGTATGGATTATACCTCAATATCAACAAAACAAAAGTCCTTACAACTGGGTCAGTAAGTAATCATATGATAAATGGAGAAAAGATTGAGGCTGTCCAAGATTCTACTTTCCTTGGTTCTGTAATGAACAACTGTGGAAGCAGCAGTCAAGAAATCAAAAGATGCATTTCATTGGGAAAACCTGTTTCAAAAGACCTCTTTAAAATGTGGAAAAGATGTCACATTGAAGATGAAGTTGTGCCTGACTCATGTCACTGTATTTTTAGTTGCATCACATGCTTGTGAAAACTGGAGAGTGAAGGGAGAAAGGAGAAGAATTGATGCTTTTGAATTATGATGATGGAGATGAATATTGAATATACCATGAACTATCAAAAGAACTAACATATCCATCCTAGAGAAAGTGCAACCAGATTGCTCCTTGGAAGCAAGGGTGACTAGAATTCAGTGTCTGTATATAAGGCCAAACAGTTGTAGAATTTTTATTATTTTTTCTAGCCTTTCTCTATTATAGTTGGTCTTTTTAATCATGTTTCCAATCCAAAGTGAAATCCAGTTTATTTATATCTGTGTACACATGAAAAAATTTATGTATATACCTACATGCAGTTGAACTTTGGTATCCATAGGAGGTGTTCAAGGATCCCTGATGATATAAAAAGTCATGAATGATCAAGTCCCTTATATAAAATGACACATTTTTGCATATAATCTGCAGAAACCCTTCTGTATATTTTAAATCATCTCTTGATTACCTATATAATACAATGTAAATGTTATATAAATAGTTGTTATGTTGTATCATTTATGGAATAATGACAGGAAAGAAAAGTCTGTGGTTGTGTGCTTCCCTTTGAGCTACTGGAATGTGTATTGCTAATGCAGAAAAACTTCAGTCTTTCTATCTTTAGCCAACTACTGAAGGCCTACTAGACCCCAGCCTTAAGTAGTTACCATGTTGTACAATGGACCTTTTGCATTTACTCTTATGTCTGAAATTTTATATCTGTTGACCAACATTTCCACAGTCCTTCTCCCCATCTCTCAGCCCCTGGTACCCACCAGTCTACTCTGTTTTTATGAGTTCATATTTCTTTTTTCTTAATAAATAAGACCATGTGGTCCTTGTCTTTCTTTTGCTGTCTTATTTCATTTACCACAATGTCCTTCAGGTTCAACTAGATTGTAACAAGTGCCAAGATTTCTTTTATTTTTAAGGCTGAAAAGTAGTGTGTTGTGTATCTAAATACTACAATTTATTTATCTATTGATGGACATTAAGGTTGATATCATATCTTGGTGTTGTGAATAAAGCTCTAAAGAATGTGAAGGTGCAGATATCTATTTGATATGTTGACTTATTTATCTTGGATATATACACCCAGTAGCAGGATTGCTAGGTCATATGATAGTTCTACTTTTAATTTTTTAGGAACCTCCTTACTGTTTTCAATAATGATGGTATAATTTAAAACTTAAAACAATGAACAAAGCTTCTCTTTTCTCCATTATTGCTAACTCATATCTTTTTATAATAGTCATTTTAACAGATGGGAGGTTATATTCCATTGTCATTCTAATTTGCATTTTCCTAATGGTTAGAAGGGCTGGGATTTAGCTCAGTTGGTAGAGCTCTGCGCTGCAGTCTCTGAGGTCCCGAGTTCAATTCCCAGCACCACAAAAATGGGAGAAGGACCTGGCAATCCACTCCCAAGGCAATCCCGAAACAATCAGGCATTGAAAACCCTATGAGGGTCGCTATGAGTCGGATACTGACTCGACGGCACCTAACAACAATAACAACAATGGTTAGAAATATTGAGCATCTTTAAATATGTATGTGTGCTATTTGTATGGATTTTTGGAAGAAATGTATCTTTATGTCCTTTGCCCATTATTAAATCAAGTTTTTCTTCTATTTATATTACTTGGTTGAGTTCTTTGTATATTTTTAGATGTAAATCCCTTTATCATAAAAATATATCTTGCAAATATGTTTTCCAATTTCAAAGATGTCTTTTCATTCTGATTATTATTTCCATTGATGTACGCAAGTTGTTAGTGTGATGCCATCCCTTTTCTATATTTTTGTTTTTGTTGTCTATGCTTTTTTAAAAACCTGGATTTCCTCCTAAATTTTATTGCAGTAATTTCATGATTTCAGGTAAAATATTTAAGTCTCCAATCTGTTTTTAGTGTACTCTTACATGGATCGGATAAGGATCCAATTTCATTTTTCTGTATATCATTATCCAGTTTTATCCGAATCATTTCCTGAAGATGTTATCCTTTCTCCATTATGTGTTCTTGGCACTTTCATCAAATAGAAGGCAAATGTGTTAACCTATTTCTGGGCTCTTCATTCCACTGATCTATGTATTTGGTTGTATGGCAATATCATGCAGTTTTAATCATTATTGCTTCATAGCAGATTTTGAAATATGGTAGTATGATGCCCTCCAGATTTGACCTTTTTGTTCAAGACTTATTTGGCTATTCAGAGTGTAAGTATATTATTTTTAACATGCACACTCCAATTTACATACGAAAATCATTGCTAACCTGCCATGTCATTGTTTATTGTCATGGAAAAGTATTCAGCCCCCTAAAAATGAAAATTATCATGACCAAAGGCATGTTGTGTTTAGCAGGAGGTTGTTCTTGTGTTAGTGGCCATCCAGTTGGGTCCAACTTATCATGAACCTATGTACAATAGAACAAAATAAAAAGCAAAGGTCTTTCACATATTGTTTAGCACTATTTATTGTAATTTATATTACTTTTTATTTGGGTCCAAAATTCTTTTCAAACTACATTGTTTGTCATATACTACCTTAGCCTATGTTGTTGTTAGTTGCCATCAAGTCGTGTCCAACTCATAGCGACCCTCATAGGGTTTTCAATGGTAGATTGTTTCGGGATTGCCTTGAGAGTGGGTTGCCACATCCTTCTCCCATTTTTGCAGTGCTGGGAATCGAACTCGGGACCTCAGAGACTGCAGAGCGGTGCTCTACCAACTGAGCTAAATCCCAGCCCACCTTAGCCTATATGACTTGTTAATTTGTTTTAAAATATAGTGCATACACGAGTCATAACACTTGTTAAAGGAATATTACCCAAATTGTATATGTACTTGTGTACTTCTCTAACTCAATATCCAGCCCCTAGCTTCAATATACCAGACACAGGCCTCCATTTTTTTTGGTATGTTATATTATATATCTCATTGATTTTTGTAGTAATGTGGTTGTATCTCCAATACATTGTTTATTTCCAACTGTTTTGCATTTTCTAGTTGCTTGATGTACTATAAGTACATTCCTGAATTTTTTCATATATTGTTACAAAAATTAACCATGTGGTGGATTATTAATTTTTACCTCAGGGCAGTATTTCATTCTTAGTTTAAATTACCGTGTGTTTGATCATCCTTCTAACAATAAGCATTGGAAATTACAGTTTTTATAATAAATCCTATTACTGTGAACTTTTATATATGTGTCTTCTGGAAAACATTACCAAGAGTTTCTCCTAGGTGAATTCTGGAAATGTAATTTCTATTTTTTTTAGTAAACAAATGTACACCTTCACAAGATAATCTTACAATATTTTCCAACATACTTCTACAAATTTATATGTCTAGTATCAAGCTATACCTAAGTCAACCCTTAATATTATAAATAATTATTAATTTCTACCAATTTTAATCAATGTTAAATAATATCTCTTTTGACAGTGTTTTGAATATCTTTAACTTTTGCTAAGTATAAATAAGCATATGATATTGTTAGGTGTCATCTGGTCAAGTCCAACTCATAACAATCCTAGGTACAACAGAATAAAACACCCTCTGATACTATGTCATGCATATGATTTTTTTGTGTTTAAGTCCATTGTTGCAGACACTATGTCAATCAACTTAGTAGAAGGTCTTCCTTATTTTCATTGATACACCAATCATCCAAACATTATGTCAATCTCCAGAGATTCATTGGTCTTGATAACATGTCCAAAATATGTAACAAGCAACCTAACCATTCTTGCTTCCAGGAGCACACTGGTTGCATTTCTTCTAGGATGGTTATGTTCATTCTTTTTGTAGTCCATGGTATATTCAATATTTGTCTCAGCACCATAAGTCAAAAGTATCAATTCTTCTCCTGTCTCATTCAGTGTCCAGCACAACCATATGATTCAACTGAATATATGATGGCATAGGCAGGCGCACCTTTGTATTCAATGTGATATCTTTACTTTTCGACACCTTGAAGAGGTCTTTTGCAATGGTTTTTCCCAATGCAAGATGTCTTAGATTTCTTGACTACTGATTCTGTAGTTGTTGATTATAAAGTCAAGCAATATAAAATGTTGGACTACCTCAATCTTTTTTCCATTTATCATGAAGCTGCTTACTGACTTAGTTGTAAGGATTTTTGTTTTCTTGATGTTGAGGCACAAAGCTTGAAGGCTATTTTCTTTGATCTTCATCAGTAAATGTTTCAAGCCCTCTTTAGTTCCAGCAAGCAAATTTGTATCATCTGCATGATGCAGGTTACTGAGTTTTCCTCCAATCCTGATGTCACATTCTTCTTTATAAAGTCCAGCTGCTCAGATCATTTGCTCAACTTCAATCTCCAGTTTGAAGAGCTACAGTGTAAAGACACCCTGACATGCATGCTCCCTTCTTGACTTTAAACCAAGCAGTGTTTTCTTTTTCTGTTTGATAGACTGCCTCCTGGTCCATGCACAGATCCTTAAAGAATATAATTAAGTGCTCTAGTATTCCCATTCTTCATAATGTTATCCATAATTTGTTGTGATCCACACAGTCAAATGCCTTTGGATCATCAGTAAAATATAGACAGCTTTCTGATAAACTCTGATTTCAACTAATATCCCTCTGACATTAACAATGATGTTCCCGGTTTCTTGCCTTCTCCTGAATCCAGTATGATTTTCTGGTAGTTCCCTGTCAATATACTGCTGTAATTCCTTTTGAATAATCTTTAGTAGAATTTTTCTTGCTTGTGATATTAATGATATCATTTGATCATTTCCACATAGGGTTAGATATCTCCTTGTTTTGGGAACAGGCACAAATATGGATCTCTTCTAGTAAGTTCGCCAGGTAGCTGTTTTCCAAATCTCTACACACACAATTGAGCACCTCTAGTGCTGCATGTTTGTTGAAACATCTGTATTGGTATTCCAATAATTCCTAGATCCTATGTTACAAGGAAGCTTCTAATTCTTCCTTCAGTAGCATTGTTTGCTGATCATATGCAGTCTCTCGAAATGGTTGGTCATCTAAAAATTCTTTTTGTATAATGACTCTAGGTACTCCTTCCATCTTCTTTTGATATTTCTTGCATCATTTAAATAAATATTTCCTCTGTAGAATCTCACTATTGCCATTGTAGGCTTGAATTTTTTCTTTAATACTTTAAAATTGTGAAAAACAGAATATGTTCTTCCCTTTTGGTTTTCTATGTCCAGCTCTTTGTACATGTCATTATAGTATTTAATTTTATCCTCTCCAGCTGCCCTTTGCAGTTGCCTATTTAGTTCTTAAATTTGGCATGTCTTCCTTTTATTTTAGCTACTCGATGTTCAATGGTGAGTTCCTGAGCCTCTTTTAACATATAATTTGTTCTTTTCTTTTTTCCTGTCTTTTTAATAATCTTTTCCTTTCCTTGTGAATGTTGTATTTGATGTCTTGCCACAACTAGTCTGGTCTTCAATCATTAGTGTCTAATGCATTCTTGGGAAGCTCTTTGAACTCAGGTGGGATATAGTCAAGGTCAAACCTTGGCTCTCATATACTTGTTCCAGTTTTCTTCAGTTTCAGTTTGAACCTGAATATGGACAGTTCATGATCTGATCCACAATCAGCATCTGGTCCTATTCTAACTTCTGACATTGAGGTTTTCCATTGACTCTACAAATGTAGTCAGTTTTGTTCCTGTACGTTCCATCTGATGAATTTCATTTGTTTAGTGGCCATTCATGTTGATGAAAATCTGTATTTGCAATGAGATTGTTGTTTGTCTGACAAAATTCTGTCATGAGATCTCCAACATTGTTTCTTTCACCAAGACCATATTTTCCAACTATTGAAACTTCTTCTTTGTTTTGCAATCTAATCACCAGTAATTGTCAGTGTACCCTAACTGCATATTTGATGAATTTCAGGTTGCAGAAGCTGGTCAAAAACGTCTCTTTCTTCATTTGTGGCCTTATTGGTAAGTGTATAAATTTCAATATTAGTCGTATTAACTGGTCTTTCATGTAGGCATATTAATGTTATTCTATCACTGACAGTATTATCACTGACTTAAGGACAGATCTTGAGATTTCTTTCTTGATGATTAATGCAATCCAATTTTTCTTTAAATTTTGAGTTTAGACATAATTACAATATGTTTATCTTATCCGAAATGTACAATGCCTGTCCATCTTGCCTCACGGATGCCTAGAATGTCAATGTTTATATATTCCATTTCGCTTTTGATGATTTCTTATTGTCCTAGGTTCATGCTATGTACATGCCACATTCCAGTTATTAATGGATATTTACAGTTGTTTCTTTTCATTTTGAGTTGTGCCACATTAGCAAATAGAAGTCCCTGAAGCTTTACTTCATTCCAGTCAGTACAGCCAACTCTACTTTGAAGAAGGAACTCTCCCCTAGTTGTCTTTGAGTGCCTTCCAACATGGGGGGCTCATTTTCTGGCAGTACATCTGTTTCTCTGTTTTTCATAGGATTTTCAATGGATAATTGTTTCTGGAGTGGCTACTATGTCCATTTCGCGAGTCTGTCTTTGTCTGGAAGCTCAGCTGAAACCTGTGTCCCATGCGTGACCCTGCTGGTATCTATAATTCTGGTGGCATATCTTTCAGTACCACAGCAACATGCAAGCCCCGACAGTATGGCAAATTGACAGACAAGTGAGAGAAGTAAACATATTCCTTTCAGCAATCTGTTTTTAGCTAGTTTTAGCATGGAGCTAGATATTATTTAAATAACCAAAGATCCCAAGAAGGACATTAATCATAAGATTAAAAATACTTGTAACTTCAACTACATTAAGCTAAAATTTTAAGGTGATGAGAAAGAATGCTCCTTTAAAATAGTGAAAATAAAATCCATAAAGTGGAAGGCAAATTGTATAATCAAAAACAAATATGAGAGAAGTCTTATGAATCAATAAGAAAAAGACAATTTAGTGGCAAAATATATAAACAGCTATTTCACAGAAGCACAACCTCTCAATAAACTGTAAAGACTAACTTATAATGTTCAAAATTTTAACTATTAAGTATCTTACAAAAAAGACAATAAAACAGCTCTCAATAAGCAAAATGGCTTAAACTATACATGGCCTCATCAAGATTGCTCTAGGACTTTCTGTCAGTGCTTCTAAAATTTATTGATTTGTAAAATCGTCATGGACTGAAAATGGAGGTAGATGTCATTCCTAATCTCTACACTTCACATAACGTAAACATTTTTCTTCCCAGCACTTTTTATCTGCTTCCATTTGAATTTTTGACATAGTCTAGTCAATCATAACAACTGTGGGTGTATTCATTAATATAAGGCTGGGGTTTATAACAGTTTGTAGAATGCTACTCTGCACTCTCTGAATGTCCTGA
Source organism: Pedetes capensis (assembly GCA_007922755.1). Classification (NCBI taxonomy): domain Eukaryota; kingdom Metazoa; phylum Chordata; class Mammalia; order Rodentia; family Pedetidae; genus Pedetes; species Pedetes capensis. Next base: position 22,824 of record VMDO01025439.1, read on the forward strand.
GTTTGTTCTCTAGCACCACAATAATGGGAGAAAGACCTGGCAGCTCACTCATGAAACCATCAGCTATTCAAATCCCTATGATTAGCAGAGAAGCACTGACATAGTGCCAGGCATGGCACAGTGTCAGGAGGTGTTTCTTTCTCTGGTACATAGGGTTGCTATGAGTCGGACCCAACTTGAGGGCATATAACAACAACATTCATTAATATAAATGTGCCTAAGTGGCTTTATTTCCATGAGCAAAGTTTCCTAAGCTTTGCATTAAAGACCTCTAGCATGTGGCATTGGTGAAAAAAAGATGAAGATTCACATTTCCATTTCTCCAAAGTCATATGAATAAGCCCACCCGCTTTTTAAGTAAGAGCTTGTGATCATGTATTTTGATGCAGGTGAAGAAGTCACAAGCAGGAGAAAACCAACGGATAAAGAAATTGTTGGATACCAGCCTTGCTTTCTGATCATGAATGTCACTGCCACTTTTATCCCTTTTAAGTAATGATTTTTTTAACAAAAGATTTGTTATATTTATACTATTTTGTCATTGACACTTTGGATTCAGCTTTAAAATGCTAAATGTTACTCAGGGGAGAATTCTTTTAAATTGAGATTTTCCCATTTGAGGAATAACCCATTTTTTAAATTTTAAAAACTATAAACACATTATTTATCTGAGGAATTTCAGAATAATTCACTTTTTTCTTTACTTTGCATCACAGCTTCTCTTAGTATGAATAACTATAAGTGAGATTGTCTCACTAAGTTTAAAGAGCTATTTCCTCTTATATACTTTGTAGTTAACATCTGTCATTTATTAATTATGATATAATAAATCTACATATAAGCCAGATACTCACCTACAATAATGAAATATATGTTCTATATTTGTGTGTATGTTTTGTGTGTTTGTATGTATATATATTTATGTATGTGTGTGTGTATATATACATATATATATATATATGCATGTATACCCTACATGTCTGTCAGTTTGCCATGCTGTAGGAGCTTGTTTGTTGCTGTTGATGCTGAAAGCTATGCCACCAGTATTTCAGATACCAGCAGGGTCACCCATGGTGGACAAGTATCAGCTGAACTTCTAGACTAAGACACACTAGGAAGAAGGACATGGCTAACCCACTCCCAAAACAATTAGGTATTGAAAACCCTATGCATAGAAACACTGGCAGATATAGTGCCAGAATATGAGCACTCCAGGTTGGAAATATCTTGTGCCTAGCACAGAATTGTACAGTGTTTCATTCTGGAGTACATGGGATCACCATGAGTCAGAATCAACTCAATGACACGTAACAACAACAACAACTTATGTATATATACATGTATGTATTTATATAGATCTATTTATTGACATATTAATACATGTACAAATAAGTGTGCTGTTTGCAAGGTCAGTCTTCACTTGCCTCCCTACTCGTGTTTCTTCTGAATATTTTCAAGAACTGTAAAGGAATGCATCACTGTAATATATATGCCACAAAATTTCCCTTTTGCACTATGGACTAGTTCTTATCTTTTGTGTTGGTCATTCTATCCTGACTAGTAGGAATAGTTAGGCTTAGTCAATGTGCATTAGGTGAAACTTAAAGTATTTAAGTTATTTATAATTTGAACTCCCTTTTATAATCGCAATCCTCTTTGCTCTCTCTGATTTTTCCAGAATACTCATCACGTTTTCATTTTATGTAAATATAAAAATAGATACATGCTATATAATTTAATTACCTATGTTGTTGTTGTTAGGTGCCATCGAGTCAGTATCTGACTCATAGCGACCCCTCATAGGGTTTTCAATGGCAAACTATTTTGGGATTGCCTTGGGAGTGGATTGCCAGGTCCTTCTCCCAGTTTTGCAGTGCTGGGAATCGAACTCAGAGACTGCAGCACAACGCTCTACCAACTGAGCTAAATCCCAGCCCTAATTACCTATACACATTTACATTTTTCTTTTGACTGGAAATTATAGACAAAAAATGCATTTTTTTATATTTTGTTTACTGATGTATCTCAGATCCTAGTAACTTATTCACAAAATATTGGTTAATTACAGATCTCATCCTCCTCTCAGTTTGAAGAAATAGAGTGACAGAAGCTGAAGGACCTCAGACTGTCCTTAAAACTGTTCTGTCAGCCAATAGAGGTGGTGCATGCCAGGTATTCAGGAGATGGAAGAATCATTAAGTCTGAGGCCACCCTGGGCTACATAGAGAGATCTGTCTCAAAAGAGAACAACACAAAACCTGTTCTGTTACATTATAGTTGTATAACTATTAGGAAATAATTTAATCTCTCTGACACCTACTTTCTGCATGAATTGCATAGGAATAATGTTGCCCATTTCCCAGAATATATGGATCATAGCAAGCATGCAGTTAATGCTAGTTATTATTACTGGTTAGCTGATGGGCATACTAGGCTGTTAGCTAATGAAAGCTAAGCTACTGTACTAAAGAAAGAAGACATGTTCTCCCTGCACCTCTTGAAGCCCTTCCCCCCCTATCTCTGCAAGGTCAAATTTCTCTACTCCTTGTGATCATTCCTCCAATATCAGGTTTCAGTGAAAACTTTGTACCTTACCTTTCTAAAATGGAACATTCCTACACTTTCACGAGATTGTAAACTTTCCTCACTCTGTTTCTGAAGAGTACTTCCTACTATTTAACAAAAATACATTTCACCCTTCCTTATGTGCAGTGTATACCTACCCCATCCACTGTTACATTATTCACCCTTCAAAGCCAGGGAGTTTTGTTGTGGACAGTTGTTATGTACTCAGCAATATTTTTTGGCAAATAGCTCATGCATAATAACATTGTAATGAATAAGCCAACCTTTAAAAAAAAACAGATATAGACATTAGGCATCAAGAGGACAATGATTTCCTCACGACCATATAGCTAACAAGTGGCAGATAGAAGGATTCAAATTCAAGTAGTCTGTTTGGGCTCTTAATACCTATACTGTTTTCTAATCCGAGAGACTCAATACACTTTTGAAGTATTTCAGATTCATGGTTTTTTGTTTTGTTTTTTGTTTTTGTTTTTGTTTTGCTCTGTACTTGGGTGTTGAACCCAGGGCTTCGCATATACTTTGCAAGTGCTCTATCCCTGTGCTACAGCCCCAGGCCATTTTTAATTTTTATTTGGAGACAAGGTCTCGCTAAATTAAACTGCTGCCTCTGGCCTCAAACTTGTGATCCTGGTGCTTCCTTCCCCTAAATTGCTGGGATTACAGCCTTGTGCCACTGTTCCTGGTGCTGGCCTCCTGATAAAATGTTTTAATCATTCTAATCTTTGGCTTTCCCTCATATATTTTGAATAATATTATTTGCACAAAATTTTTTTACTAGAAGTTTCATGAAATTTCCATTAATTTGCATTAAATTGTGTTTATCAAGTAGGGGCAAATTGGCATCTTTACTAAATCATCCAATCTATTAACATTGTTTCTTCATTTACTTAGGTCTCTTTGTAAAACTTTCTTTTGTTATTATATGATATGATTTCAGTACAAAAGACCTACACAAATTTTGTTAGATACAAAGCTACTTCATTTGTCAAGTGATTTAAAATGGCATTTACTTTTTTATTTTGGTGGCCACATATTCATTACTAGCATACTAAAAGAAAATTATTTTTTTGTGTATTTGACATTTATCTTACTGAACTCTTTGTTTCTAAGAGATTTTTGGTCAATTGTTTTGGAGATTTCTATGCAAATATTTGCGCTGTCAGTAGATAATTTTTGCTTTTTTCCTTTATGATCTGTATGCATTTTATTAACATTTTGATTGTTTTTGCCCTCCCCCTTGTTAAATTGGATAAAACTTCCGCCACTATTAAGATTAAGGTGGGTGGCAATGAAGATCTCTGCTTTGTTCGTAGAGAGAAAGAATTCAGTCTTCATTTTAAAATATAATGTTATTTTTAGGTTGTTTTGTAGAACACTATATCAAGTTGAAAAAGTTCTTTGCCATCCTTATTTTTTGAATTTTTAAAGCATGAATGTGTGCTAAATTCTGTTAAATGTGTAGTCTACGTCAATTTATGATCATGTGATTTTTCTTCTTTAACCTATTACCATACACGTGATTGATTTTCATTAACTGTATCTCTAGAATAAATGTTATTTGCTCACAGTGTATAATTATATATGGATATTTGAAATACCTTTGTTATTTATTCATTTATTTATCTTTGTGGTGCTAAGGGTTGAACCCAGGGCCTTGCACTTGCATGCTTTGCAAGTGCTGGACCACTAAGCTGCACCCCTGGCACATTTTTTTTTTTTTTTTCACTTTTTGAGACAGGGTCTTACTAAATTATACACACTGCCTCTGGTCTCGAACTTGCCATCCTCCTGCCTCCACCTTATGAGCCACTGGGATTGCAGGCATGCACCACCATGCCCAACTGTATTTGTTAATATTTTGTGAAGATTTTCAGTTATATTTTAATGAGATAGTGTAGATATTTGTTTGCATCTTTTTGCCTATCTTTGTCTATATCAGCTATTCTCAAGGAAGCACTAGTATCATAAAATAAACCAAGGAGTGTTCTCTGATACTGTATAGAATTGGTATGAATTCTTCTTTAAATATTTGGTAGAATTCTTCAATGAAACCATCTAGACCTCAACTTGGGAAATTTTAAAATTGTGAGTTTAGTTTCATTATAGAGCTATTAAAAAGATCTATTGCATAACAATGAATTATGGCAGTGTGCATTTAGGAATTGATCCATCTCATCTAAGCTGTCAAAGTCATTTATATAGCTATTTTTAGTATTAAACTCATATTCTTTGGTATTCAAAGTTTTTATTACATTTCTAATATTGGTGATATGTGTCATTTCCTTTCTTCCAAGTCTTGACAGAAATTTGTATATTTTATTCATCATTTTAAGGAATCAAATCTTTGTTTCATTGATACATTTATACACCCTATGCTTGATGTTTTTATGCTAGCTCATTCAAACACTGAAAAAAATTTCCTCTCACATTTATACCAGTTTTGTAATTGGTCATCATTATAATAATAATTTAGTTCTATTTTTTACATTATGGCCAGATTATTCTGAAAAAAGATTTGTGTATTCACAAATTTTATTTTATAATGTTTTTTATTTTTCTTGTAATGTTCTGTAAATAAGTTCTTTATCAACACAAGACTGTTAAGTTTAATTTTTGCTTTTTTCTGGATATTTTATATTTAATTAGTTTACATTATTTTTCAAATTAACTTTTGTAGATGGTATGAGATAAGCTTTAAGAATTATTTTTACAGATATTTATATAATTATGTTGATGCCATTGTTAAAAATATTTTCTTTTCCTCACTGAATAGCATTGACATCTCCGGTAGAATTTAATGGATAACA
>VMDO01025440.1:0-28213 GCA_007922755.1 Pedetes capensis
GGCTGGGAGGTGGAGGCAGCAGGATCACAAGTTCCAGACCAGAGGCAGTCTGTGTAACTTAGGGAGACCCTGTCTCAAAAAGTAAAAAAATGGACTAAGGGTGCAGCTCAGTGGTATAACACTTGCAAAGCATGCAAGCGCGAGGCCCTGGGTTCAACCCCCAGTATGGCAAAGAAATAATAAAAAATAAAAAAATAAAATAAATAATAAAATAAAAAATAAAAAGGGGCTGGGGTGCTGCTCAGTGGTAGAGCACTTGCTTAGCATGACTAAGAACCTGAGTTAACTGGTATTGAAAGAATATATAAATAAAGAGAAGACAGGCCTAGTATATCAACTAGAAAGCAGTGGCCAGCGTGGATAGTTAGGCTCCTAGTATCAGTTCCCAAGGAGAGGCTAAGAAAGGAATGGCTAGAGACCCATGGTGGGAAGCCAGGGATGCAGTTAGGTGTCAGGGTCAGAGGCAAAACAGCTCTGTGAATTTGGGAGAGTGACTTCCTTTTAGGTCAGGATTAGCTTAGGGACTGGACACGCCTGGACCTATAGGTCAGGCATCTACAGAGCCTTTAGGTGAAAAACTAAGGAAAAGGCAGGGCCTTTCAAATGCTATCCCATTTGTTTTAGGTACAGTGGGGCCTGCTGTCTCTCTTTTCATTTGTCTTTGCCCTTGGCAGGTAAGAATGGCATTTCACTCCATGCTGCTTCCTCTCCCCTCTCTCCTCCATGTGAGGAGTGAATCTTTTAGCCAAATTACCCCCCAAGTCATGCCATTTGAGGTGGCTGGTGTGAAGAAGAGGGTGTTCATTGGAGAATTTGGTTTTTCTCTGGGGCAGAAGAAGATACTTGCCACTCAACCCCAAAAGAGCCTTGAGTCAGAGGCCAGAGGACATGAAAAGAAGGAAAACAGGAGAGTAAGGGAGAAGAGGGGCTGAGATTTAGCTCAGTTGGTAGAGCGCCGCTCCACAGTCTCTGAGGTCTCAAGTTCGATTCCCAGCACTACAAACATGGGAGAAGGACCTGGCAAATCCACTCCTGAGGCAATCCCGAAAACAATCAACCACTGAAAACCCTAGAAGGGTTGCTATGAGTCGGACATGACTTGACGGCACCTAACAACAACAACAACAAGGGAGAGGGACTCCTGTCTGCTATGTGAGGAGGACTTGGTGCCTGAAAGCTGTGAACGCATATGGTATCTTATGGCTGTCAGGCCCTTCTGGGGTCTTTCTGCTGATGGACTGAACATAAGTAAACATGTCACATTGAAGATGGAGGTGCACTTGACTCATGTCATGGTATTTTTAGTCGCATCATATGGTTGTGAAAGCTGGATGCTGAATAAGGGAGACTGGAGAAGAAGTGATGCTTTTGAATTGTGCTGGTGATGAATATTGAATGTACCATGGACTGCCAAAGAACTAACCACTCTGTCCTAGAAGAAGTGCAACCGGAGTGCTCCTTGGAAGCAAGGATTCCCTGGGGTGCTTGGCACTGCCAGCCTTCTCCAGCCTCAGGCCACTGGCTGAGTCTTGCTGTACAGAGATCTTCATTTCTATGATGAATTTTTTACAGGGGCGCTGTTGCTCTCCTTGCATTGTGGCTCCTCCACCCTCCACCCCTGAGCCAGGTCCTCAGCACTGTCAGCCATCAGATTTCACTGTGTTTGCCTGAATTCCCACCAGGCCCTCAGTCCAGATATAAATTACTGGAAGCACAGATCTGTGGTGGAAGGAGCCCAGGATGCTGTCTAACTCATCCTTCATGAAATAGGCAGCTTAGACCCACCCATGGATACTTGCACATTAAGCCTGGTTTCTGTTGTGAAAGCTGCTTCCTTCCATTGTTAAGGAATTTAAGGTACTTTTGAGGCTAGACTTGAAATCACGTTCCAGTCTTGTGGAGAATTTTTTATTAGTGTGACTCTTTCCCCTTTGCTTCCTTTGCCTTTCAGATTCTGCCATGCCAGACTGCAGAGGGCAGGTGAGGTTCACCCTCCTTGTTTTCTCTACTTCAAGTCCAGAGGAGAGAAAAGGATCTTGCCTACTGAGTGCATATTCTATTTTCCCACTCAGAAGCTCTCTGGAAGCACAGCCAAAACCTAGCAGCAAAAGTTAGTCGATTTATTCTAACATATGCTTCATGTAACAGGAGATGTTGAGAAGCCCTGCATAGTTGCACTGAATTGAACACAATCAGCAAATTCATGGTCACCTGACATGTAATTTAGACGAGTGGATTAGTCAACCTGGGACTCGGCACCTTCACGCATGAACATGGGTGTGGGTTGCCAAGATACCTCAAGAATGTCCTATGTGCCTGTTGGAGCAGGAATCCAAAATTAGAAAAATGCAAATGGCTGTCATACATGCACCGTTGAAAGATGGGCGCTTGCCAATTCAGCTGGCTCCTTTCTAAAGCCCAATTCTGCATCTTCCACGAAGTAAGGAAGCTGTGGGGAGTAACAGTGATTAGAGAGGAAAAAGAATTCCAACTGTACAAAGCTGCTGTAAGTCCTTTGGAAAAAGCTGGCGCGCCAGTCTAAACAGAGAGTAAATTGATGAAGGGATGTGTGTGGTGGACTAGAAGGAACAATCTCAACATTACTCGTGCCCTCCAGTGGTCAAGAGTTACTAGACATGCAAATGTTTCATCAGCTTGAGCTGCCTCCAAATGATACCATTTTGATTCTTTCTCTCTTAGAACTGCCAGATTCACAGGACCTGGGTGCCCGGTGGAGACAGCTATTCTCAGATCCCCAAGGCAACATGAAACTCTATGCCATTCCATCTCTAATCATAATACTGGCCAGGAAGGAGAGTTCTGTTGGGATTCTACCTGCTTTTCTTTAATTCTGTAGGAGGCTTAAAGTATATGCGGTAGGATCTGCTGTGTCCTAACTCCAGGGCAGACTTGCAGACCTCTTCCGAGGAGTGCTATGGTTTTCTTTAAGTCATGGAGGGAGTAGATCTGATGGCCAAAATCATCAAAATTCTGTGGTGTTTTCATTTTGGGGAGAATTCTCTGTCCATTAGGGTCCCTGAGTATCAGCAGGCATTTCTGCTTATTCTCCCTCTCCTTCATCCCACATCCCCAAGTGGGAAATGTCTACCGAGACCATGGAACCACTTGGATGAATTCCACCGCCACTCTGTGGAGGCGCTTCCTGTGGATGGTAGTGAACACCATCACACAGGACATTCTACAGAGCAAATCAGAGAAATGAATGAGGTAAATGAGAAGTGAGTCCGGTCAGAAATCTACCGTCAAAAGAGAACTTTTTTAGGAAAGGAGAATGGCCTTATAACTCGGTTCTGAAGGAGATCAGAATTTCAGTTTTTTATCTCATATTCCATGTAAAAGGTGTATAGGAGCCTGTAGGAAAACTCCTTGGTGAGTCTTTGGCTTGATATCACTGCTTTTAAAATTACAGCCATAATAAACATTAGCAAATGACTTGGAGGGAAAAGTAATGTGTCAATTATTGTATGAACTTCCAAACATGGAGTTATTCACTAAAATAACTTATTTACTGACTTAGATTCACTAAGTTGTACTCTTTCTATTTTCCTATTTAGTGAAGACACACAACTTGCTGATAATCTAATGTGCCTCTCCTTACCTTGGATATCATCATTGAGGTCAATTCATCCAACTCTTAGCCGTGTTCCACTACCGTAAGCCACTGCGCTAGGATTTAGAGAATCAGTTCAGTGGGGTGGGTGGGGATAGGCATAAATGCAAATGATTTGCATCATGTGGCAAATGCACTTCTACATGTACAGCAGGGTCAATGGGATTCTGAGCTGGCTGGACATGGCAGCAGAGGCTTCTTAAAGAGCAGGATCCACGTGTGGAATTTTTTTTTTAGTATGTGTGTGTATACATTTGGGGGAAATTTTTAGTTGCAAAATTAAGCCATATCTAGTTGAACAGTGCAGAAATGTGTAAATGATGCAGTGAGATTAGATGAATCTTAAGGGTTAGTGGCCATGGTGGTTCTCCCAATAATCGAGGGGCACATTGGAATTGGCTAGCTCTGCATGTGTCTTATAGGCTGAGGTGAACCAGGCAGGATGGGGAGAGAACACAAATTAATTCGCTTATCCAGCAGTGATCTGAGTGCCTACTCTGTCAGGCACTGCATAGATGCAGGGCATATCATAGTATCAAGACATACAATCCACCTCCCCAGACGCTTCCACTCTGGAGTGAAGGGGGTGTCCTTGGCTCTGCACAAGTTTTTCATTCTTGGCTTCTATCTGTTGCGAGGCCTAGCTTCATTTCCTGCCCTGGATTTTTATCTAGTTTGTTTATTCCACCACCACTGACCTTTAGTTCCTCTCAGTGGGTCTTTAGTTCTTGTGGCAGAAGAATCATGATCAAATAGAAATTTGTGAGTTTTAAATATTTTCACTAATTGATAGCTCCAAATTAAAAATAAATCTGTCTAGATAATCCTGAGATTCTGGCTTTCGTCTCCCAGTAACTACTTTGTTGTGGAAGGTGATGAATCTATACAGTCAGAATCAGTAGCCTCTTATGCCAGGTTTGTAGCAAAGTAGGCTAATTACACTTGTTTTGCTAGATGCCACTGATAGCTTAGATTGCTTTAGAAGCTATTTTATGGAATAACTTGTTCCTTATCACTATTTTGTATGTTTATTTTCCTTTCAATTTGTGTAGGGAATTTCCACCTAACAGTACAAAGGACATGGTCTGTTATAACCCATTCATTGCTGTATTTCTGGACTATATATCAGAGTAGCCATTTTTATTGTTACTTTAGAGGTAAACTAAGGCAAAGGTGAATAATTATCAATCATACTGTTAGTGCATTAGTGGAGCCTACTTCCTTTTTAACGTGAAGACTAACAGCTTAACACTACCTATGTCAAAGGAGGTTTGTAAGGGCTTACTGCAATTGCAGTTAGCTTAAAATCCATGATTAATACATGTGCATGTGATGAAATCAAAGTTATGTTTCCATGAATTGAAATGTGAACATATATTTCATAAAACAAAGTTTTTCACCTTCCTCCATGCATATCTTTTCAAAAACAGACCAAAAAATTTGAGGGAAACTACAGCATTAAAAGCAACAGTGATCATATTTATATTTCTTAATCCCTGATATGTGGGAAGCATTAAACTTTCAGAGAATCTTAACTCATTTTTGGGTGAGAATTGAATATAATTTTAGATTTTTCTAATGGCCCAGTAAGTGTACATTTTTCATTTTACTGATGATAAGCTGGTCAACTAGAGAGGACAATTATCTTTATAAAAACTCTGAGACAAAAGTATATATTTCAGGAATATCTATAAATTTTATGACTCCATTTTAGTAGTGTTCATATCATTAACAAACTTCAAAGGCAGAAAAGCTTCTTCAAAAGTGGAATTTCAGGGTCAGTAGTAAAGTTGGGTCTAAGAATGAGCTTTTGCATTTTATTTTAAAGGTTTTACTCTAGCATTACTTACTCCTTCAACCTCAAGAAATGAAGGCAGCATTTAGTCCAATTTAAAAAACTTTTTATTATAAAAAAGTTCAAACATGCATTCAAGGAAAGTGAGTGAATGATGAATCCTCACATGTTCACTCCACAGTTTTTCATATTTTGCCATATTTGATTTGTAAGTGTTTTGCTGAAAATTATAAATTTCAAACATTGCCTTTATCCTCAAACATTTCAGTATGCATCTCTATACCAATAAGGCATTTTCTTTTCCTTTCTTTTCTTTTTTCAGTACCTGGGGGTTGAAACCCAGGCCCTCACACATGCTTTGCATTTAAAATTTATTTAAATACCACTGCTGTATACCCCTAGCCCTTTTTTAGGTTTTATTTTGAGACAGGGTCTTGCTAAGTTATGTAGGCTGCTTCTGGCCTTAAACCTGTGATCCTCTTGCCTCCAGCTCCCTAGTTGCTGGAATTGCAGACATGAACCACCATACCCACATAATGCACTTTCTTGTATAGTCACAAAGTCTTTGTAACACTCTGTGTTAGTTAGACAAATACTTGAGAGAAAAAACTTAAAGGAGGGAAGATTTATTTTGGCTCACAGTTTCAGAGGTTTCAGCCCATGGGTGGCTGGCTCCATTGCTATAGGCTTGTGGTGAGGCAGAACGTCAGGTGGAAGGGCGCAGTAGAGCAAAGGTGCTCACCTCATGGCAGCCAGGAAGCAAAGAGAGACAGGTAGAAAGGGCCAAGGATGAGACATAACCGCCAAGAACACAACCCCGGTGACCTAATTCCTTCACCTACACCTCATATCCTAAAGCTTCTACTGCCTCCTAAAAGAGCACCACCAGCTGGGGGCCAAGCCGTCAACACGTGAGACTATAGGGGACATTTCACATTCAAACCATAACACGCACCCCAATGATAATTCTTAAGTGTTGCTTAATACCCTGTTTACATTTAACTTTTCCTAACTGTCCATCTAGTTGTTTTATTTTGTTTAATTAGAATCCAAAAAGAGGTTCATATGTTGCCTTTGGTTGGTTGTTGTTAGGTGTTACCAAGTTGGGTCCGACTCATAGTGACCCTGATAGGGTTTTCAATGGCTGATTGTGTCAGAATTGCTTTGGGAATATATTGCCACATCCTCCTCCCATTTTAGCAGTGCTAGGGATGGAGCCCAGGTCCTCAGAGAGTACATAGCAGCACTCTACCAACTGACCTAAATGCCAACCTTTTGATTATTTAAGTTATTTTTAAATCTAGACTCGTTCTCCACCTTCTTATTTTTATTCAAGCCATTGACTTTAAGGGACTAATTTTCTTTAAGATAATCCTCATTCTGGATTTAGCTGATGTCGTCCTCTTCATATCACTATGTTTATTTCTCTTTTGTATTTATTTTAGTATAAAGGCTTTACTGAATTTGGATGCAATATTTTGGATTTTTCTTCATATTGTGTCACACCAGGAGGCTAAAAATATTGGTGTTATCCAAGTTTAGTGATGCTGTGGTTAGTCAGTGAGGTCAGCTGGTAACAGCAAGACCCCTTCCCTTGTGATGTTGTGGTTATCCTCTTAGGACTAGAAATGATCTGCAGAAACCTTTAGTTCTTCATGAGTTTTTCACTATTAGCATCCATTGATGTTTGTTGCTGAAATAACACACATCAATGGAAGTTACAACATGATACTTTTATAGTCCTGTCTTTTATTATACATTAACTGGAATTCTTCAAAGAAAAACTAAAACCAAAACCCAACCCAAACCAAGCCAAACCAAACCAAACAAAACCTTTCCTTTATCAGCTAGCACTAATTGATTAGTCTGAACTCTAGTTAATATAATAAAGACAGAATAAAGGCTTAAGTATTCCTATTACTTATAAATTTTTGGAATACTAGCTCACTATTTTTAAGTACTGACTACTGAAACTGTTTAAATACTAGTATCTAAGACATTATTCAAAGAATGTCAACATTCTCATTCTCTGGGCTAGAATCCTACATGGCAAGACTAGACTTCTCAAGAAGTCTTCCAATCTGGGTAATTATGGGTAATATCAAAGGCCCATTTGTGGATGCCTATGTAGCTGAAATTGTTCATTTTGAACAATTTTTTTTTTCAGTACTGGGGGTTGAACCCAGGGCCTTGCACCTGCACACTTTCCAAGTGCTGAACCAATGAGCTGCGCCCCCAGCCCATTTCTTTTACTTTTTGAGACAGGGTCTTGCTAAGTTACACAGACCGTCTCTGGTCTCGAACTTGCGATTCTCCTGCCTCTGCCTCCTGAGCCGCTGGGATTATAGGCATGAGCCACCGCGCCTAGGGCTTCCTTTCCATTTTTCAACCATAAAATTAAAAAACTCATTGTGCTAGTCACAGTATATCTAGACCCACATCTAAAGGAAAGCCATAGCAGCTAAGGTGGAATGGTGGGGTACACAGATGAAGATTCTCAGAACCTTTCAGGGCTCCAGTGGTTCACAATGTACAGAATTCTTTAAGCAATTGACCATGGGTACTTCATCATTTCAGATGTTTTAGTTTGAAAGAGCATTTCTTCAGCCATTAACTGAAGTGTCAATGTTACATAACAAAATAGTCTTATCTAGTTATTTATGCTTTTACTGTCATCTGTAAAGCAGAAAGAGTTTGGCATTTCCTCTTATAAATGCTCATTGTGTCTTACCACATAGAAGTGATTTATTATCGGTGATTCCAAGAATTGAGATTTCATGGGAAATTGTCTGTTGGCAAAGGACCTTTTAGGTTCTGGGATGTTCGCCAGGAAGTTTATCTGTCTCCATGCACTTTGTTAACAATTGCCTTTCAGCAGGTAACAGGTGTGACCTCTTGTTCCTACCTTTTATCAAGTTCATTTTAAAACTCTGTATCTTATCAGTGGCCTTGTGGTGAACTTCAAACATGTCTAGTTGCAAGGAGTATTATTTACCCTGAACATGTTGGCTCAGGTTATCATATGACCATCCAGCTGCTCCCTGCCCTCTATGTAGCATCCTCAGCTGGGGGGGGGGGGGGGAAGTGTGCTGAGTCCTCTTCCTGAGTGCAGGGAGGGAACAGGAAGTTCAGTCTGGAGAGACATTTCTTTCCCCTTGAAGAAGTTTTGGCAAAAGTTATGTTTTACAGCACCAGAGCAGAATGCCAACAAGCAAATGGGACCCCTTTCTGGTTTACTTTTTGCATGTTTGGTGGCTGTACTGCACACTCAACTCTAGTTTATTAGTTCTTTTTTTAAAAGACTGACAAGAAAGATGTCTTAGTGGCCTTAGGGACTTTAAGAACACTTAAAGGCTATACTCTCCATGGCAACATGGAGAAAAACAGTATTTTGTTGTTTTAATGTAGCGTGTGTGCTGGTGTAGCAAGACTCCTAGCTGGAGGCTAACCTGTGGCCACAAATGGGAATCAGAAATGTTCAGGCATTCTTGGTGCTCCACCATCACCTCCTGGAGCACTCAGCCACTGCTGTAGTCCGCCAGAGGCAAAGACTACATGGTACCCAGGTGGCCAGTTCTGGGCTCTAGAATCAGAATGCCTGTGTTTAAAATCTGCCTTCAACATTTAAGAACTATGTGAGTTTGGGCACATCAGATTCTTCATCTCTATGGAAAAGATTGTAACAAGGCTGGACGTGATACATACCTATAATCCCAGCACTTGGGAGGCAGAGGCAGGAGGACCATGAGTTCGAGGCCAACCTGGGCTGCATAGCAAGACTGTCTCAAACAATAAACAAACAACAACAAAAAGAGCACAGTTAAAAGCCATTTTGATAATCCAGGTGAGAGATGATAGCAGCTTAGATCAAGGAGAATAAGAGAAATAAGCAATACCTTATAAGGCAGAAACTAAAAAAATAAAAGTAAAGTTAACATTTTTTAGCTGCTACCATATGCCAGGCTGAATATTAAGAATTTTGGGCTATCTATCTATCTATCTATCTATCATCTATCTTTCATTTGATCCTTACAAGATGAAAATTAGGGAGTGAAGACACCTGCTCAAGGTATACAAACTGACAGTAAGGTTTGCTATGGGCTCTGGCCCTCTTCCAAGAGGCATTCTCCATGCAGAGTTGGGCTTGACTTGGTTAAGGAAGCCTCTGGGCATCCATGCAGTGTGCACGGATGTGTGTGAAAACACAAGATATCTGTCATAATCTATGTTCGCCCAAAGAACTGACCCAAGAATTTTTCTGTCTGAGGTATCATAGAACTCACTATTCACAGTACCTAATTATAAGAGGATAAGTGGTAAAAGAGGCCTCTTAGGCCTCTCTTTTTGAGAAGATAGAGTGAAAATTGCTAAATTAGGTCTTGTTTGTAGAGACAGATTCTGTGGGCCCCTTTGGAATAAAGGAGGCCTGTGGTCCATTCCACCGCTGACCTGACAGCAGATGAATCACACACACCCTTAGGTGTGCACACGTGCTAGAACTGGCTTTTCAACTCTGGGGAGTTGGGGGTGGTGGACACATCTGGACTCAGAAGCAGAGAGCTTGCAGCTGACCTTTCCTGGATGGTCATCTGCAGGTGCCCCTGCAACTGGTTTGTAAGGGTTGCTTGAGAAAGTTGGGCTGTCTGTGCCCTTTGTCCCCAACTTCTTAGCCCATAGGCCAATGATATCTTAAGGCACTCTCTGGAATTCTCTAGGCTTCTACTAGTGGTGGACCACATGGTAATTCTGAAATATACCACCCCTCTAGGGTGGGCCTGAGCCTGGCTCCTACCCTAATTTTTCTAGTGTCATTTTCACTGCAGGTAAGTTCTCAGCAACTCCTTTGTTGTATTGTTTTTAAAATTCATCTTGAACTGTTTAAATCCCAGCTATGTATGCAGAGAGGGAGCTCATCATCCATCTCATGAACAGTGACTAGCATTGTGTTTTTGTGTTTTATTTAATTCCCTCAACAGTTCTGCACAGGTAGATATTATTTTCACATTTTATGGATTATGAAACTCACATTTAGGTAAGCTATAGACTTTGTTCCAGATCAGCAGTGACCTTGCTAAGTGGGAGAGTCATCAATCTTCTAAGTCACACTAGTGATTTTATAGGACAAACAGCAAAGCTTCTTTCTCCAGCACACTGGGGCTGTCATCCAATGATGGTGTCAAATTAGATAGGAGAAGTAGGTCCCCTCACTGGTGAAGGGGCATGGAAAGTCCACCTTCCCAACTTCCTGCTGTAGACACCTTGAAGTAGCAGAGATAGGAAGACCAGAACAGGGGTGGGCAGAGGAACAAGAACATTCTTTTCTGAAGGTACTGCTGTCTCCAAGGAAAAAAATGCTCACATCTTCGGAGCTGTGGGTGGCAAGTGCTCCTCTGATCCAGTATGGGAGACTTAAACCAATATCATGTATCATGAACATACTACATTTTATCTCTCATTTTCTCATTCACAAAATTAAGTAATTATATCCTGCAGGGGAGAAAATGCTGCAGCATTGGCTATAGAATATGCAGTTGATGTCACTACAGGTAGCAGATTGAGTTTAACAAGCCATATGGGTTGTAATCGTCTAAGTATGATTAATTCATAATGTTTGTTCATTTTATGCCTTATATTATGATTTGTTATTATTTCATTTAATTACAGTGTTGGTCCTTTTTTGAGGCGTTATTGGAAACCTTTAGGGATTTTTATATTCCCCACATGATAATAAGTGGCATCCCCATATTTCTGGACTTTCTCTGGGACTCATCTCTATTGGTGGAAGGTCTACAAAGGGGCAATGTGAACTTGGAGCAGATGGTGCATCCGTCCGTTGCCCAACTCTGCTCTCAGCCTGAGGAAAACTTTATACTGAAGGTGGAATAATGGCTTTCTGCTCAGTTTGTTGGAAATTCTAAATGGGGTGATTGAAGGCCATAATGATCAGTGTTGTTGGATGCCTCTGGCTTTAACATCTGGTGAATGGCTTTACTAGCTGACAGCTGTTAGTCTTGGCATGGAGGGTGTGCTGCCCAGATCTTTTGTTTTAAGTAGGCTGGCGGGTTATGCTAGAAGGAAGGATTACTAGTTCAAGTATTGAGAGAGATGGAGAGAGAGAAGAAAAAAGCCAGCTAACTTTATTTTCAGTATGAACTTCACCATAGTACATTTAGTCAAAACAGAGTCTTTTGCATATTTGTTATAGAAATGCTGCAGTCTCTTTATGCTCAAAACCCATGATTTTTATTACATTTTTAGCTCAAGAATTTAAATTGATATTCTAAGCCCTGCATGACCTCTGTCAGAGACAAATTCAAATTGCTAACAGCACAAGATAAATTTAGGAAAATTGGCTTCTGTCCTGAGATCAGGTTCAAGCTGAATTAGTGAAACTGATACAACAAAAAGGAACAATTTGCTTTCTTGAGACAAGGGCTGGAAGAGAGAGGAGTGAAAAGTCTGGGACTTTGCTGTGGAGCACTCAGTTTGTTTATAATTTAAAAGTGTTGGGAATTTAAGAAATCGTGATAATAGAAGCAAGATGTTTAGAGCAACTATTTCTATTTTTAAGATTATGCTAAGATACTTTCCATCTTTGGGTGATTAATACATTTTAAAGAATAAAAATAACATTTTTTAAATTTTAAAACAGAGTTCTGTCTTTTATTGGTTTTTGCATCAATTACAAAGTCATTTTAAATTGTTTTACCCACATTTTCTTTCATAGTTAAAAAAAGTTGTTACTGGATTTAGGAACTATGATTTTGGTTTTTTTTTATTGTTGTTGTTGTTTTTGGTAGAAGCAAAAGCTATTTCAGTAAGAATTGGGAAGAGCCAGGCACAATGGTTCATGCCTGTAATCCCAGTGACTAGGGAGGCAGAGGCAGGAAGATCACAGGTTTGAGGCTAGAGGGGCAGCCTATGTAACTTAGTGATACCTCAGTTAAAAAAAAATAAAAAACGGGGCGCAGCTCAGTGGCAGAGTGCTTGCAAAGTATATGTGAGGCCCTGGGTTCATACCCCCAGTATTGGAAAAAAAAAAAAAAGAATCATGGACATTTGGGGTTGTAGCTCAGTCACAGAGCACCTGCCTACAAGTAAGTGGCCCTGTGTTCAACCTCTAATACCACTTAAAATATATACATAATAATATTAACATAAAAATGTTAGGCTGGGCCTGGTAGCACATGGCTGTAATCCCAGAACTTGGGAGGCTGAGGCAGGAGAATTGGGAGAACCTGTCTCAAAATAACGGAAGGAAGGAAGGAAGGAAGGTAGGAGAGAAGGAAGGAAGGAAGGAAGGAAGGAAGGAAGGAAGGAAGGAAGGAAAACAAAGAAAGGAAGGAAGGAAGGAAAAAGAAAAGAAAGGGGGGGGGAATAAATGAGGAAAAGAAGAATCAAGAGAGAGGGGTAGGGTGGAGTTAAGGCAAGCTTGGGTCCATCTGCCATGAATCTGCCATTTCCAGAACTAAGGCAGCTGGCAGAGTCACCATCCGAAAAGATCCAGCCCACAACTGTACACATTCCACATGAAAATAAATTGAAGTGGGAGGAGATTATCTCATCTGGGCACTTTCAGAGAGAGAGAGAAGACCTACTTTTTAAGGCAACAAGTATAACCCCCTTTAAGAGTAGAAGTGGAGATTTTCCTAATGCTAGAAATGCTTCCCTTTTGCTAATGTGGAAAACAAAACACTCAATCCTTTGATCTTCAGAGTTTCTGCCTTATCTGCTACCAGAAATGCAGTTTTATGTTCTACTCTGCAAAAACCCAAGACTTGTCATTAACATAGTTTCATGGTGAGGTTGCAGAGCATGTTGGTAATGTTGAAGAAGATAGCTAATCTTAATTGAAATAGTAAGACAATTATTTTTAAGAGCCTGATGTCTAAGATGCTCTTATAAATGTTGACACACATTTTAGGAACTCCACCAGTAAAACTGATTTTTCAAATCAGCTACCTCCAGAAATCAACTTTGATAGTGTCCAGAATTAATATTTAGGTTGAAAGAAAGAAGAAAGAAAGAAAGAAAGAAAGAAAGAAAGAAAGAAGAAAAGAAGAAAGGAAGGAAGGAAGGAAGGAAGGAAGGAAGAAAGGAAGGAAAGGAGGAAGAAAAAAGCATCTAATTGTATGAGTACATTAAAAAACCAGTTGAAAAATGAGAGGTTATGTCATTAGCTAAGCAATCAGCACGTGATAAGCAGGCTTACTGCCTCATCTCACTAGTCTTTTTAACAACTCAGGGAGTGGATGCTACTTTTATCCCAGTTTGATACAGAAACTGAGGCTTAGAAAGATTAAAGAATCTGCCTAAGGTCACCCACCTATGAAGTGGTAGACCCAGGATTTGAACCCAGTCTTTCTAACTACAAAGTCATCAGCTCTTAATCATGTCAGTAAAAGAAAATAACTTAGAAAGTTATTGGGTTTTTTTACCTCCTCATTCCTGAAATCATTATCAGAGCTCCCCGACCCAGTCTATCTTTGGGTGTCCCACAGCTGGGTCAGAGCACACAACTGTATTTGTGAGATCACAGCATGTTGCTTTAGCTGTGAATATGATATTACAAAATAAATTTGGGTATTACTCTCTTTCCATCTCATTTCCTTCTTGTGGAGTCCCGCCCACTAGGTGGTACCAGATCACCTTCAGGGTGGGTCTCTTCCTGTTAGGTCTCTCTAGAAATGCCCTCATGGACAAGTACACAGATGTGCTTCACAAATCTGAATAACCTCTTAATCTAGACAAGTTTTAATGAAGGCTAACCATCCTGAGGGGCTGGGATTTAGCTCAGTTGGTAGAGTGCTGCGCTGCAGTCTCTGAGGTCCCAAATTCAATTCCCAGCACCACAAAAATGGGAGAAAGACCTGGCAATCCAATCCCAAGGCAATCCCGAAACAGTCAGCCATTGAAAACCCTATGAGGGTCGTTATGAGTCGGATACCGACTCCACGGCACCTAACAACAACAACAACCATCCTGAATGGGATAAGAGTGTTTGAAGCTGGGAGGAATATTTTGAGCGGGATGAATGGCACTGTGTCTTTTACTGTAATATTTTTTTCCTTTAAGCGTTCACACAAACAGTATTTTGATATAGCTTTAAAGCAGTCAGTGGCAAATGGCTTTACCTATGAAGTTTTTCTTTTCCATAGAAGGGCCGGGATTCGCCCTTTGGGAAGGACCAGAGAGGCTGGCAGCTGCCAGTTCTCCTGGAAAAGAGCTGCAGTGTGGTTAGGCCAAGAACTCTGTGGCAATCTGGATTCAATACTGTGTCTCTTGTTCTTGTCAGCCAACTGCTGCTTTCTGCTCCAGCTCTTTGGAATGTGGGCCTGGCACTATGAGTTTGGCCTGGCAT
This sequence comes from Pedetes capensis, assembly GCA_007922755.1. NCBI lineage: Eukaryota > Metazoa > Chordata > Mammalia > Rodentia > Pedetidae > Pedetes > Pedetes capensis. The sequence goes on from VMDO01025440.1 coordinate 14,788, forward strand.
GCTGTTAGTTTATCTGTGTGTGAGTGTGTGCATAGATGTGTGTGCATGTGTCTGTACGCTGAATGGGTCATAATGGAAAGGAACAAAAACAGCAGCCATAGGTGGGACTTCATCTTTACCTGCATACTGCCAAGTCACACCCCAAATCTGGCTCTACCTCCTCAATGCCTTATGCTACTGAGCAGTGATAACAAAGCAAAGAGAGGCCAGGCTGTTCATATGCTGGTGGCCCAGCAGAGGAGTGTGAATTACAGCTCATCCATAGAACTATATGCTTTTTGAACATTCTGCTCTTTCATATTTTGTCTCCAGGGTAGACCACAGGGATTGAGACATTCATGGTTTCACCAGTCATAACTGTGGCTCCACCGTGGGTTTGGAGGCATCTGAGTGGTTCCATGAGGCTGCCTTTCTGAATTTGGGGAGTCCACAAAAAACAGGGCTGGCCCAGAGTAGGTATGGGCCTGTTGTACCCACTCTTAGGTCAGCCTAGGTCTTACAGCCCTCAGCATTGAAGATGACCTCTTTGGGCCCGTGGCTTTTCAGATGTCAACAAAAAACAGAGCAAAAAACATGGTTTGCAAGTCAGCCTCAGGTGGTCAGGAGAAAAATAGCACACAGGCAATATTACCTATAATGTTGTGAGGCTGGTAATGATTATTTCCTAGCTTCTTATCATTGTCTTATTTGTTCCCTTTAACATTAAAAAATATAATTCTGTATCTTGGTACTATTTTATAAGCCCTCATTTTCCAGTTACTTTAAGGTTGTTTGGGTGACGCTGTAACAGTTCATTCTTTCAATCAGGGCCCAGCTAGCTGCTTGGGAAACAGAGATTAGCAAGACAATATCTGCCTTCACAGAATTTAGATTTTTAGCAGGGATATCACCAAGTGACCATAGTGGTGTGTTTTATGCTCTGTGGGAGGTGACACCAGCAAGTACACAAAAGAACACACATGTGGAGTCTTTACAAAGTGCTAGTGTTCAGCCCACAGTGTACTAGGCACAGAGAAGCTGCAGAACACGCAGGCGCTCAGGTCCCCCACAGTCTGGCTGAGGAGCCTGGGTGAGCACAGGCAAAGGCCATGCTGGGGCCAGGCGGGGAGGGGCTCCCTCAGGGCGCAGCTGGGCTTCAGGGAGGGGAGTGCAAGGTGTCAACAGTAGCCAGGTTACCAGCTCTACAACTGGTCCACTCATTTGGTTCCAAATTATAAATTGGCACTTGTGGGGCTATGTGGCTATTTGAGACTTGTGCCAATATATAACACATTTGTATGGGTGTGTAGCTTTTCGTAGCTAGCTTGTAAGTCTCCTGAGGGCAGACATCATGAACTGTACTGCTTTGTGTTCTCTGTAATATCTGCCTGCCCCCATGGCCGTCTCTACAGGAGCCAGTCAAAAACATTTTTGAAATAAGTGCAGGGCATCAGTGTTTCTTCTTGTTATCTGTGAGTAATTCTAGAGGACAAGAAGGATGAGGGCCCACAGTTACCCAGGGGCTGCAAGTTCTAGCCTCATGGCTTGCTCTCCTGTGGCAGTTTCTCCTACGATATGCCATCTACCACCCCCTTGGAACCTCCCTCGCCACATTGGGAGGGGGCTAAGGGAGTGTAATTCCTTTAGTTTGTGACATTCTCAGTAGCAGGGCCACCTTGTGAGCATCCGAGGGGATGAAGAGTGACAGCCGACAGATGGGCCCATTGACAAGGGTATCCCCTTGTGATGCCCCTGTCACAACTGAATTATTCTGTCATTTGTCCTGTCACCAAAGCAGGATGATCCAAGACGTGGAAAGAAGAGCATTCCCAGTGACTCTCAGTCACAGGGAAATGGCTCTGTGACGTGTGTGCTTTCTGACTCAGGACTGGTTTTATTACTTTCTAGGAGTGGAGAGGGGAGCAGGGTTTGGCAGGTTATGAGCAAACTTATTAAGTTCCTATTGTGCTCTAGGAGTATGGCAATGACTAAAACCTGGTTTTGAAGTCCAGGAATCCAACCATCTAGCTAAGAGGACAATAAAAGGATGGTTGGATGTGAAGGAACAACTCATTGTCTAAAGAGTCTCAGTGTCTGGCTGAGGCTGTGGAATAAAGAAGAGATGTATGTGTGCATGTGTTGGGTGTGTATGCTAGGGATGCCTAAATGTCACATTTTAGGGCCCAATTCTTCCATACTTTGAATTTTTTTTTTTTTTTTTTTTTTTTTTGTGGTACTGGGGGTTGAACCCAGGGCCTCACAGTTGCATTGCTTTGCAAGTGCTGAAACACTGAGCTGCACCCCATCCCATTTGTTTTTTACTTTTTTGAGACAGGGTCTTGCTAAATTATGCAGACTGCCTCTGGTCTCAAACTTGTGATCCTCCTGCCTCTGCCTCCCAAGTCGCTGGTATTATAGGTGTGCACCACCACGCCCAGCTCCATACTTTGAATTTGATACATAATCATGAATAAATACTTGAAAAGTAAAAACAGAAGCTATGTTACCTCACCATCCTATTGACTTTGGGACTTTCTTATCAATGACATTGGTGAATTAATATTTCTCTTTATTCTTATGGTTTGGTACAAAGTATCGCAGTCATTTTGGTGTGCACACATGCGTGTTTAATTACAATCAAGGCTGAAAATTGGCAACCTTGGCAACTCTATGAATCTATATTTTTGTGCCTTTTTTTTTCCCCTGAGACAGAGTCTTGCTATGTAGCCCAGGCTGGCCTGGAACTTGCAATTCTCCTGCCTTGGCTAGCATTACAGGTGTGTGCCACTATGCCCAGCTCCTTGCGTGCATTTAAAAACTGTTTTTTTAACCTTTTATTTATGGAAAAATTGAATCTATACAGGAAGAAGGGGAATAGTAAAATGAAATCTACATATCCATCATCAGTTTCAAGAACCAGTAGGCTTGGGGTCAACCTTGACTTATGACATCCCTCCCTCTAACCACCCTTTTCCACTCTGCCACAGATTACTTTGAGGAAAATCCCAGCTATGTCAGTTCATGTGCAAATATTTCCGTATGCACAGGGTTTGATTGTTATTATGCAGTCGAATGTTACTGTGCATTCACAGTCCCCATCATTCCCATTGCCTTGCATCAGCCTGCCTCTCTGCTGTTACTTGCCTGGCCCCTGTAAGCATGTGGGTTTTCAACCTCTGCATTTCCTCTCCTCTTATCTGATCCCCCTAGTCACTTCTGCTATTACTTTTCTAACACATAATTTGTGCTGCTGGCTGTAAATCCAAGCCATATTGATAATTGTACCCTAATAGTAAATTGTATGCTTCAATGTTAGCTTAATTTTTATCAATTGAGCGAGTTAGGTTTTATTTTTCAGGGTATTCTTACCTTCCTGACTAGCTAAATAGGTTCAAATGTGCTGGCTCATTTTGCTTTCTCTATAGCTTGATGAAAATGGCTTTCAGGATTTGCCTTGAAATTAATGATAATATATCAGTAACAGCATCATTTACTTTAAATTTTGCAATCTTATACCTGAGTTTTGAAAGGCAAGTAAACCAAAGGGCTTATAATAATTTGAAGCAGATGCCTCAATATGAAATGCTACTGTTATTATTCCTACTACTAGTATTAGTGAAATCCATGGCAATAAGTCCATCCAGAATAAAATCCTTTAGGATTAGTAGCTCCCAGCACTTTCAAAGCACAGAACCTGCTGATTATTGGCAAACTTCCTTTTTTACAGAGAGCAGAGCAGTGTAAGTGAAACTTACGCTGGACAAAGATGGTTCAGGTGGTGTTCTTTTGCATGAGGATGTGATTGAAGAACAAGATAACCTAGTAATAAGTACAGTACATATATATGTGTAAATCCTACAACACATACCTATTGCACTTAAAATGTTATATAGTACATTCATAATACTATATAATTATAATGTTTGTTCTTTATATATGTGTTAAAATCGAAAGTAGAATGGTATTTTAATAGCTGAACAATCAGAGAGGGATTTTGTCATGTCAATAAAAACATAGAACTGATAAGAAAAAATATTATATTTTTTGAGACAGGGTTTTGCTATATAGCTAAAGCTGACCAGGAACTTATGATCCTCCTGCCTTGACATCCTGAGTTCTGGGATTATAGGCATGTGTCACCATGCTCAGCAAGAGAATTATTTTTAAATAGTCTAATGCTTTAGTGCTTTAAGTATTGTTGCACATCTTAGAAACTCTACCAATATGATTAATATTTAATAATATTTCAAATCAGCCATTTCCAGAAAGCATCTTTGGTCTTGACCATAGTTGATGTCTATGCAAATAATAGGCCTAACAATGTGAGTATGATAAAAAACAGAATTACAAGACTAGGCATGGTAGCGTGTGCCTGTAATCCTAGCTGAGATGGGAGGATTGAGAGTTCAAGGCCAGCCTGGGTTCCATAATGAGATCCTGTCTAAAAACAAGCAAACAAAAAAACATCCAGAATTACAGAAAAGGTATATACTTCACTTCTTAGGTAGGTAAGCATGACTGGCATGTCATGTTTGAGAGTGTGTTTATATGTCAGGAACTTTGCCCTTCCAGAACAATAACAATAAGCTTAGTTAAGGATTCTGTTGCTTTATTTTTCTTTCCTGAACATGTGACATGTTACTGTTTTTAATCTACATTTGGCTGACTGCTGTGGCCTGCTGGCTAAGCAGCATGTCACTAGGAGAAGGGTGGTGACCTGGGGCAGGGGTCTTAAGATATACTGATTAAGTAAAAAAATGCTGAGATTAGAGGAAACACTAAAGGGTTTGTGGTTTTTCCCAGTCTTTTACCAGGGATAAATATTTTTGACTTGTCAAATCACTGGGAATTTGTTGATGAGATGTTTTGAGCACCATAGAAAAGAGATCCAAAACATAACTCAAAGTTACTATCTTATGAAAAATCAAGAAAAATCTGTTGCCAGGTTGATGGACAAAATGAAGGTTATAGATGGATGACTATATTGTTTAGGAAAGTCTATGCATGACAGGTCATCCAACATCGATGGCCCTGCCTACTAACCACTTGTAGTAACCTCTTACTTTAATTATTTTGACATAACATACTAATGATAGTTGGAGAGAGTACAGCTTAGTAGTTAAGAATTTGGGCTCTGGCTCAGATTGTCTGCCCTTACTGTGTCATCCTAAGTGAGTCACTTAGTCATCTTGCACCTTAGTTCCTTCTGTAAAATGAAGAGCTGACATTAGGACATCTGGCCGTACAGGTTACTAGAGGCAGCAAAAAACTACATGCCTGGCACAAAATCAGTGCTTGACAAGTATTAACTAGACCAGTTCTCTTTTGCCTTCCCGACATTGGCTCTCCTTGCTTGTGATAGTTGATGTTGACAACTGTAGCCAATGTCTCAAGGAAAATTCCTTTGTTTCAGTCCGTTGTTCCCTATTCTCATTTCTCCCTCCTCTCTCCACCCTCTGTCATAAATTCATTGTGGAGCTAGACAGAGTCAGGGTACTTAAGAAAAGAGCTTGTTTGCATCTCTTAGATCAGCAAAGACCTCTGCAGGTCCACAGCCCCCAGTTACTTGGCTGGTTTGTTCAGTTCAACGGAGTTCCTTCCCCAGAGCCAGCCAAACAGAGGGGTTTCCTGGACCTCTCTCTATGGCAGTCTCCCTTTAATCAATCAATCAATCAATCAATTAATTAGTTAATTCATTAGTTATTTTCAGTATTTGGAGAGGTTGAACCCAGGGCCTCACACATACTTTGTAAGTGTTCTACCACTGGCCTGCACCCCCAGCCCATTTTCCACTTTTTACTTTTTACTGTTATTTTTTTGTTGTTGTTTGTTTGTTTGTTTTTGAGACAAGGTCTCACTAAGTTATGCAGGTGCCTTTGGCCTTGAGCTTGTGATTCTCCTGCCTGAGCCTCCTAAATTGCTTGAATTACAGGTGTGGGTCAATATGAGGGCCAGGCTCCCCTTTTTGAGCTACTGAATTCACATCCATTCTCCAGCATACTCCTCTGTGCTTGTGGGGTGAGGATGAGGTGCTTGTCTTCCTTTAGTTTTCTTTCTAAAGCATATGCACATTCCATTGCTCTGTGCTCATGCTTCTCAGGGGGGGATGTCGTGTAGAGTAGTGCCTAATCCTTTCTTTAAAAAACCCTTAAGCCCCCATACCTCTTCTTGCCTAACTTAACCATCAATGTGCCTAAGACCTGCCTCCATTTATATGCAAAATAAATATAAAGCCCATGCTCCCACGTAGTATGTTTTCCTTGATTATAGATACTGAATACATCAGTTGCCTTCCTAACCTTGGCTTGGCTTTTCAGTGTTTCAGTTCTTGGGATTTTAAATGGTATTATGGTAAGAAGACTTTATGTCTAAGCCATAGATGCAGCCAAACAAAGAATATCTTTTATAAGATTATGCCATTGTAATGCCTCAGCCTGAGTCCGTATTCTGGGTTATGCTTGCTGGTGATATGAGCTGCTGGCCTTCCAAAGACTGGCTGGCAAATTTAGGGGTCCAAGACACAACAGGCACTCATGTGTCAGAACATCTTGCTATTTCACTGCTCATGATGCATAAATTAAATGATTTATGTTCTGGTGGCAAGCAGCTTTTTTTTAATAGGACATTGCAAGTATGTACTCTATAACCCATTCTTTCTTTCTTTCTTTCTTTTTTTTTTTTAATTCTTATCTCAGTGCTGGAAGATTGAACCCAGATCATTGCACATGCTAGGTGAGTGTTCTACAGCTGAACTGCACTCCTAGCCCCCTTTTATTTTGAAATAGGGTCTTACTGAGTTGTGTAGGCTACCTCTGGCTTTAAACCTGTGACCCGCCTGCCTCCGCCTACTGAGTTACTGTGATTACAGATGTGTACCATGGTACCCAGCTCTTTTCTTTATATAATAAAAAAAGTGTTGTACCTCTTAGGCTTGCATTGACTCTGTTTCTGACTATGCTGTTTCAGATGTAAACTTTTTAAATTTTGGAAATATTTTAATTTTGAAAATGTTCTTGATTCAGAATTGGTCAGAATTTGGATATGCCTGGTAAATTGTCTATTGATTTTAAGGTAGGAAGTCTGGGGCACAATAAAAAGAATCTTAGACCCAGCACAATTATAATCTTAGCTCTAAAATAAGTTAGATTGAGACTTGTAGAAATTAGTTTATTAGCTAGAAGGAGAATGGGGAGCTAATGTCAAAGAAATTTAATAATTTTCAAATTTATTTTTCAAATAGTGATAAATATTAGGCACATTGTTCATGGATTGATTATATATTTGCTGTGGACAGACATTCACATAGTATTTTTCTTCCAAAGAATTTGGAGAATGGGTTGATAAGTTTAAATGAACACAGTTAAAATTACACAATGAAAAAAAGAGAAATAAGAATTGCTCACAAATGGACAGGGATTAGGTAGAAAGAATTCTAATAGATAAGAAAGCAGGTAATAGCTAGGTCAGGTCCCAGACCAAAAGATGCTGCTGCAGGACAAAAACCTTTCCCCTTCTGTTGCCAGGTTAATGGCTGAATTCCCTATAACAAAAGATAGATGGGCAAAAGAAAAGCATAATGTAAGTTTAATGTAAGTTTTATATGACACGGGTGCCTTCAGGAATGAAGATGCAAAGAAGCAGAGAAAACTGTATTTTTGTGGACAGTCATGCAGAAGAGTGATTGGAAGACAAAAGGTTACAGTGTAAAGATAATAAGCTGGGGTTAAATCAGCAGCCTGTTTGTTCAGATTCTTCTCTGTGTCGTTGGGTAACATTCCTTTCTTTGGGCATATGGAGGATCCCTCTGGAATGAGGGTCTATGTCTGAGAGGAGAAGGGTGGAAGTAGGTCCAAGTGACCTACCTAGGTTTTATGATCGCTATCTGGGAAAAAGAGTGAGGGTGATGTGAGAGTGACCTTCCTGTTTCTGCTATTTTCTCAAATGTAAGGGTGCTATATTTGGGGGTAGCATGTTCTCAATCCCACAAGTAGTAATGGGGGTGGCTGCTGTGGGCTATTGTGGCACTAGAGAAGCTCTTCCATGGCCTTCTCTGTGGGTGATAACTGAGCCTTCCCAATTCCTTCCTCCCTAGCATTTTATTGAGAACAGGTAGGAGGAAGGGAGTGCTTAGAGCACAAAGTGTGAACTGCTAATTCCTCGCTACAACTGAAGATGGCCGAGGTTCTCAGCCCTGATAGGCCCTGTACTCCCCATCTGCTATAGTTTGGATCTAGAATGGGCCACAGAGGCCCATGTGTTAAAGGCTCGGTCCCAGCAAGATTCTATTGGGAGGCAGTGAAACCTTTAAAAGAGGGGGAGGTCCTCCCTAGAGGAAGGTCCTTAGGTCATTGAGGTTGTGCCCTTGAAATGGGTAATGGGATCCCGACACTTCCTCTTCTCTCTTTGCAATTTTGCTCCACCACGTGCTCCTGCCATGATGTGCTGCCTCACCACAGGCCCAAGGCAACAAGGCCAATCACATATGGACTGCAGCCTCCCAAACTGTGAGCCAAATAGTTGATTTATCTTGGGAACTTGTGATAATGACAGAAAGCTGCCAAACATCCCACCCAAAATATTTTGTTACCATTCTCTTTATAACCCCCAAATGCCATTCATAGGTAATTAATCTAGTCACACACAAAACTGAAAAAAAAATCATATAATGCTCAATTACAAGAGAGAAAATAAAGGTTATATGAAATAAAATCTCCATCATCCTGATATGTAATCACTATGTGTAACTGCATAAGAATCTAGTTAGTCACCGCATCTATGACAGCCACAGAGGCAGAGTAACACAGGAGAGCTGGGTTGGAGCCTCAGATACCCAGAGCAGCATTCTTGCCATGAACTGATGTTCTGCAACGGTGACAACTCTGGTAATATCCCAAAGCAAGGAATAATCTTTCCTCAATCAACTGGACAACTCAGAGCTAATATGATTGTGCAAAATCCAAAAGAATATTCTGTGTTTATATGTAACATGGAGGAAGGTTCTAGGTTCAAAAAGTAAAATGATGTTCATCAATATGGTTATGCAGTGGATCATTTGAGAGCCATGAAGGTTGTAGATGGATGGCTATGTTGTTTAGGAAAGTCTATGCATGACAGGTCATCCAACATTGATGGCCCTGCCTACTGACCACTTGTAGTAACCTCTTCCTTTAATTATTTGGACAATGAGAAGTATTCCCACAAAATTTCAGAACACCCGTATGGGACAGTTCCATACTGCGTGAAAACAGTTGCAACGGACTTTATATGTTCAATGAAGGCGCAGGATATGGTGAGTTGGGAGGATGCTACAGAAAATAGAACAAAGACACCATGGCAACACACTGACAAGGCCAGCGCTGGCCATGCAGATGGGCTGCCCAACAATGCCACAGAAATGGGGCTGATGCAGTCAGCCTGCATTCCCTGTCTTGCCTGGTTTCCCCAGGGAAGCTCATGCTCTCTCCGAATATCCATCCATCCATCTTCTTCCATCACCGTCCAGTGTCTTCATTTATACCCTACAGGGAACCCTCACTCATTCTCTGTCTACTCTCTTTTCATTAATCAATATGGAATGATTATGGGAGGTGTTGGAGCAGGACTCACTGCACCCGTCTTGAGGTTTTCAACCAAGAGGATTAGTTATAGGAGGAGTGTGGTATCAGGTGATTCTCACCATAAGCTCCTTCTAAGACTGGCTTACTGTTCTCAGATGAACATCAGTGAATAATGCTGAATCTCTCTGTTGTAAGAAGAACCTGAAGTATCAAACCAAGATGTCCAGTCACCTCATCTAGTTTACCTATACCACAAAGGAAAGATTTTCACAGCTGCTGATTGGAAACACTCTATCACGAAATGTGTTCCTTTCTTTCCTTGGTAAGATTTCTGTGCTCTTGCTCAGTGTGTGAGATCCACAACAGTTTTGTGCTTTTGTTTCGAAGGCAGGATCGGGATGCTGAAAATGAGCCACTGAGACCAGAGAGGTTCAGTTCTGTTGGAAACTAATAAGGCTTTTTGTCCATCTTCCCTTTCCTGTGACTGATGAGGCTTGAGTCTCTGTCTGCTCCTCGTCAGGATCCATTAGCTTTGTGGTGGCTTCCACAAAGCTGGTTAGAGAGTGGTTAGAGAAGACAGGCTTTATTTTGGCAAAGTAGGAATCTGAAATGACCAATGGGACCAAGACTACTTTCCTGCAGAATCTCTGATGCTAAGGGTTAGGAGGGGACTGAGATCAGAGACTCCTGCTTGGCTGTGTACTTGGAGTCAAGGTTAAGAGTCACCAAGCCTAGGCTCCCCCATCCTTACTCCCCATTTATAACCAGTCTCTCATATTCCTAAGCAGGGTGATAAATCCTCCCATTTTTAAAAGACTATTCTTTAAAAGAAAATCTTGCCCTTCTAATACAAGAACTATTTTGTCCCAATCAGGTGGCCCTTCTTAAAGGAATACAGTGCTGGCCTTTTTATATGAGGATTAGATCATGTGAACCCAGATGTCAAGAACAAGTTTTACTCATTGATCACAGGAACTTCTGAGGGCAATCAGAATTTACTAGTGTCAACTATATTCTAAAATCTTATATTCCCCTTCTTAGTACTAGAATATAATGTCTTATTTGTTCCTTTAATATTGGAAGTCGGGGAAGGGCCCAGTATCATTTACAAATATCTATTTTCCTCTGCCTTAAATGATTCATGTCCCTACCCTCTTAACATATGTTGTTGTTGTAAGGTGCCATCAAGTCAGGTCTGACTCACAGTGACCTATGTGCAACAGAACGAAAGACTCCCAGGCACTGTGCCATGCCTGGCACTAAGTCAGTGCTTTTCTGCTATTCATAGGGTTTTCAATGGCTGATTGTCTCTGGAGTGGTTTGCCATGTCCTTCTCCCTAGCTTGCAGAACCTGGTGTTCCCAGATGGTCTCCTATCCAAGTACTAACCAGGCCTGACCCTGCTTAGCTTCTGAAATCTGACAGGATCCAATGCCAGGGTGGTACAACTGTAGACTCCTAATGTATAGGGCATTATAAAATAGAACATAGGTACATATTATTCTTCAAAAATCACTTACTATAAAACTTACTGTCTATCTCTGTGTACCATTGCAACAACTTGGACTCCTCTATGTTGCCCTTAAGACAGACATAAAACTTTTATCCTAAGTGTGTAATGCTGAACCAGGAGCATTTATTTATTTTATTTTTAAATTGCATCTTTAGTTCATAATCTTACTAATGAGATAATTAGCTCTCCTATTATTTTGAGTACTTTTGATTAGCAATCCCCAAATCCTTCTAGAAGAGACTGACTTATCCTTTTTCATCTTGAAAGTCTGCTTTCCTCTATCAAATAGATTGGGAAGCCATGATATTTGAAACAATAGCATAAACATTTTTGCTAATTCTTATGCTGATTTCTTATAGCTATAGTAAAACTTCACTATCACAACAGGAAATGAGGGTTAAAAAAAGAGCTCTGTAAATTGAGACATTTTATTGTTTAGAAATCAATCCATAAGCAGGGTGCCATGGCACACGCCTGTAATCCCAGTGACTTGGGAGGCAGAGGCAGGAGGATCGAAAGTTCGAGACCAGAGGCAGTCTGTGTAATTTAGTTAGACCCTGTCTCAAAAAGTAAAAAAATGGGCTGAAGCGGCAGCTCATTGGTACAGCACTTGCAAAGTTGCAAAGTATGCAAGTGCAAGGCCCTAGGTTCAATCCCCAGTACTCCAAAAAAAAAAGAAAAAAAAGAAAAAAAAGAAAAGAAAAGAAAAGAAATTAATCCATAAATTTTCATAATAATCTCATTAAGAAAAAAATAAAGTACAAATAGTACTGATAGCAAATGTTTCTTAAGGATGAGAAGTTTGACTTTCTGAAGGAACTACATTAAGGCCACGGTCCTGTTATCTGTGTAATAAATCACTCCAGAATTTAACACCTTAACATAAACATTTTATTGTGTTCATAGTTTTGTTTGAAGGCCATCTTTAATCTACCCTAGGTAATGCTGGAATATCCTTATGATATAAAATAATCCATACTTACATAGTCAGTGAGTTACTCAATGTAATATTGCTCTGAAGTGTTAGCTTAGGAAATTAAGAAGATTTTATGAATTTCTATTTTAAATTTTCAAACAGTTGATGATGAATGCTAAATTCTTAATACCTTTAGGCACAGACTGGTGTGGTCTACTTGCTAAGCTTACTTCAGGGCTGTTTTGTTTGGCTTTATGGTGCTTTTAAAAAGTGAGCCCAATATCCCTAGCCATTAGGGAAATGCAAATTAAAACAACTCTGAGATTCCACCTTACACCAGTAAGAATGGCCAAGATCAATAAAACAAATAACAACAAATGCTGGCGAGGGTGTGGGGGAAAGGGAACACTCTTACATTGTTGGTGGAGCTATAAATTGGTCCAATCACTGTGGAAATCAATATGGAGGTATCTTAAAAAACTGAAAATAGATCTACTGTATGATCCAGCTATAACACTACTGGGAATTTACCCAAAGGGAGATGGGTCATCATACCACAGAGACACCTGCATCTCCATGTTCAATGCAGTGCTTTTCACAATAGCAAGGATGTGGAATCGACCAAAGTGCCCTTCAACAGAAGAATGGATAAAAAAACTATGGTACATATACACAATGGAATACTACTCAGCAATCAAGAAAAATGAAATAGGGTCATTTGCAGCAAAATGGATGGAATTAGAGAAAATTATTTTAAGTGAACGAACACAAGCTCAGAAAGAGAAACACTACATGTTCTCACTCATATTGGGGAGCTGAATCAAAATTATAAGAAGGAAAAATCCTATTCAAAGGTCAGATCAAAATAAAAGGGGGGAAAAAGCTAAGAATGGTGTCAATATAAATGGTATAGAAAATGCATGCAATTGTTCTGACAAGATAAAAACAAAGATCACTACAGGAAAAGTTTCTATCTTTTTTTTTTTAGAAATTTTTAATGTACATCTTAATGTGTTTCACTTTGACATGCTTTTCATTGTGACATTTCCATATATGCATTTTGATAAACATTATTCTTATAGGTTACCCCTTATCCTCCCCTATGCTTCCTCCCCCCCACCCTTCCCATCTAAGTTTCCCATCCAAGTGTTCTCTATCTTTTACTTAGTAGTTTTTTTCTATATGTCCTTGGGTTCCAGTTCTGTTTAAGATAGAAACTTTTCCTGTAGTGGTCTTTGTTTTTATCTTGTTAGAACAATTACATGCGATTTTTAGTCCATTTATATTGACCTCATTCTTATCTTCCCTCCCCCCCTTTTAATGTGATCTGACCTTTGAGTAGGATTTTTCCTTCTAGTAATTTTGAATCAGCTCCCTCATATGAATGAGAACATGTGTTGTTTCTCTTTCTGAGCTCGTGTTTGTTCACTCAAAATAATTTTCTCTAATTCCATCCATTTTG
>VMDO01025441.1:0-28181 GCA_007922755.1 Pedetes capensis
CTCTCTCCCCCCCCCTCTTTTTTAGGCAAAAGCAACAACAATCAAAGAAGCCCTAGCCAGATGGGTAAGTATATAAGTTTTCCTTCTTTTAGAAACTGTATAAAAAAGTTTTAGATACTTATTTCAATTTGACCATTCAACACAAGAGACTCTTGTAGTATTGGAACTGTTCAGCTATCTTATCTGTGGTGGTAGATACATGAACTCACATGGAAGACAAAATTGTATAGGACTTAATACATATATACAAATATGTACACATTCATACGTGCAAATGAATACAAGTAAATTGGGAAACTCTGAATAAAACTGATGGATTCTATCAATAGCAATACCCTTGTTGTTGTTAGGTGCCGTCGAGTCGGTATCCAACTCATAGCGACCCTCATAGGGTTTTCAATGGCTGACTGTTTCAGGATTGCCTTGGCAGTGGATTGCCAGGTCCTTCTCCCATTTTTGCGGTGCTGGGAATTGAACTCAGGACCTCAGAGACTACAGCACAGTGCTCTACCAACTGAGCTAAATCCCAGCCCAGCAATACCCTAGTTGTGGTATATTACAGTTTTGCAGAATATTACCATTGGGAGAAACTGGACAAATGATCTCTTTGGAGTTTGTTATTGTTATTTGCTTTTGCTTGTTTTTTTCAATGCTGGGGATTGAACTCAGGGCCTCATGCATGGTAGGCAAGTGCTGTACCGCAGAGCTACACTTCCAGCCACTGTATCATTTGTTTTTTATAACTGTAGGTAGATCTTCACATATCTTAATAAAATCTTCAATAAAAAATTCTGACCACTGTAAAATTTAAATATGGAAAGACCTGATTCATTGTTATAAAATGGCTAGATTCTTTGTGTTATAGTGCATTTCTTTTTCAATTTTATGTGTGTCATTTTCACGTGAGAGAATAGTATGTGTTGTAGATTGTCTAGGCTTTAGTCTGATGATGACTGTAGTTTCCTGGAGGTTAGGATAGACTGCCAAGGTAGACAAATGTGAATCACACATGGATAACTAAAAAAAAAAAAAATAAAAAAGAATAAAAATGTCAAAGCATATAGTATTATCAAAGAAGCCTCATTGTAAAAATAATATGCTAAATATAAACCATAAGTATTTTGAATATTGAAACATTCTGTAGTTTGAGTAGTGGCAATTTGGTGTTATAGATAGAAGTTCCATAGAGTATGGACATGGGTCCTTAATATCTGTGCCTTGTGATAATTTATTTTTCTATACTAACTAGTTCATTACATAATAATGAACCTTTTGCTTTAGTATCTAAGGCTTTGAATAAAAAGTCTTTGGGGAGCTTTAGGGTCTAGGGAAAATAGACAAAAGTAGATAGAATAATGAAATACTTAAATTCTTGTTTTAGTGATTATAAATTTCTTATTTACTAGAATTGTGTGTTTAAAATTCATTTCTTTTTGGATTAAATATTTAATAAAATATGTCTTGTTAAGGAAAAAAGTGTTGGAGTAGACTCAGATTTGATACTCTTTGAGTTGGATTTTAAGACTTTTATTTACTTATAATAGCTAGTGGGCTGGGGTTTAGCTCAGTTGGTAGAGTGCTGCTCTGTCCTCTCTGAGGCCTTGAGTTTGATCCCTAGAACCATAAAAATGGGAGGACTTGGCAGGCCACTCCCAAAACAATCAGCCATTGAAAACCCTGACATAGTGACAGGCATGGCACAGTGTTGGGAAGTGTTTCCTTCTGTTGTACATAGGGTCTCTGTGAGTTGGACCCAACCCAATAGCACTTAATAACAATAACAACAATAATAACTAGTGGCTGTTTTATTGATTTGGTTTGTAGATTCTATTTCTAGTTTACATTATAAGCATCATTCTTTGACTTCAAGATTATTTGAAGACATTGAGCTTACTCATTGATTAACCCAACCTTTTTTCAATATTTAAAAAGTCCTCATTGACACATAATACTTATACATATTTATGGGGTACAATGTGACATTTTGATACACATCTACAACATCTAATCATTAAATCAAGGTAACTAACATATCCATCACCTCCAACATTTATCATTTCTTTGTGGTTATAACATTCAAAATCTTACAGCTCTTTTGTAATATATAATTAATTATTGTTAACTGTGGTCAGTTTAGTATATTATAGAACGTTGGAACTTACTCCTTCTGTCTTAACTGTAATTTTGTACTTGTTAACCAACTTCTCCCTATCATTTTCTGTTCTCTCTGCTCTTCCCAGCTTCTGGTAACTACTATTCTCATCTTGAGTTCTATGAGATCAACTTTTTAAGCTTCTATATACAAGAGAACATGCAGTGTTGTCTTTTTGAGGTTGGCAGATTTCACTTAATATTAATGAGTCATCCAGGCTCTTCTCTATTGCCACAAATAACCCAACATCTATTGAAGATCTACTAGATATCAGTTTCCTCTTCCTTAACCTACAAATGTATAACATAAAAATAACTACTGAGTGGATATGTGTTAGATCTCTTTCTTTCAATAGATTATACATTTTCTATTATTGATGCATGATGATTTGTTTTATAAAATTAGCCTTTTTTGTGTCTTACACTGCACTTTGTTGCACTAGGTTATGAAAAACGAGAAGGCAAAGAAAATGGTTCCTAAGCTTCAAGTTTTGTGGGAAAGAGAAAACTAACTCTAAGTAATGAGGTGCTTAGAAAATATCAATAGGCAGCATATATTGATAATTAATTTTGAATTGTGTACTTAGTGATGAAATTAAACTCTAAGGTAGGATTTAGTAGTGAATTAGAGTGGAGCAGATAGCTTTGACCTCAGCTGTGTTGCAAAGAGAATGCCTTTTAAAATTCCTAGTATTTTGGAGTTTGAGCTCAAGCTGCACTGTGTGTAGAGAAAGGAAGACAAAATAACAAAACCATTGATTTTATGGGTCCAAATCTGATATATAAGAAAAGGTTGTTGAGGGACAAGGAATTATTTTCAGGAATATATACTTTTTGTTGTGTTACATTTTTGTTTATTAAATAATAGACTCTTAAGAAATTTAAAATATTATAAGCATAAAAGTTATTTTCTTTTCTCCTTATTTCCATTTGGTAGGGAATCTCCAATTACTTGATTCAGCCAGCCTGATTCAGAAGTCTTGTTATTAGGGGCAGCAAATAAGTATACTAATAAGTGAATGGTGAACAATTATTAAATACTTATTAAATTCTAATAATTGTTTTGAACTAAACATTGAAAGCCCTTGGGAAATTCTGTCCTCTTTTGTTCCACTTTACAACCAAGTATCATTTTGTCCCAAATTTGCTTTTTTTTTTAGGAAGAGAAAACCGGTGTGAGGCCCTCTGATGCCAAAGAGGTAAAACTTTATGCCCAGATTCCCCCAATAGAGAAGATGGATGCATCCTTGTCAACACTTGCTAACTGCGAGTAAGTTCTCCTTTTTCATTCTTCTGGTGTTACTATGAAGTTTTCCTTCCTTTTCTTACACAAACTAGAAAAATATTTCTTCTCTGTGATCTTCACTTTATTATTTGTTCATTATAATTCTACCCTTGGCAAAGTCAAACATGAAAGGTTATTGGTTTATAGGATTATTAATAGAGTAATACTGAAGAGTACAATAGTCTTTTCAGTACAGGTGTTGTGTTGTGTTGTGTTTTGTTTTGTTTTGTTTTGTGGTACTGGGGGGTCTGAACCCAGGACCTTCCACATACACTGCAAGTGTTGTACTTGTAATCTGTACCCCCAACCGTTTTTTTACTTTTCTTGGAACAAGTTCTCACTAAGTTATACAGGCTGCCTCTGGCCTGGAACCTGTGATCCTTCTGCCTCCACCTCCCAAATTGCTGGGATTATAGGTGTGCACCACCGCACCCTGCTTTGGTGCAGTTTTTGTAATGCATTTGGAACTAGAAATTTCCTAGTCTTTTGGGAGAAGCTAAATAATGCAATAAACTATACCCTGTCTTTAAACCCACTATTTTCTAGGAAAGATGTGGTGGCACATGCCTGTAGCTTCTTTGGGGATCAGTACAGGAGGATTGTGAATTCAAAGCTAGCCAGGACAACTTAACGAGACCGTCTCTCAAATAAAATTTGTCAAAAAGAGATAGAGGTCTAGCTCAATGATAGAATACTTACCTGGCATGTGCAAGGCCCTGGGTTCAATCCCCAGTACAGAAATAACATAAAATAATAAGGCTAGGGAGGTAGCTCAGCAGTAGGGTACTTGCCTAGTATTTGCAAGCCCTGGATTCAATCCCTAGCACCTCAAAAAAAAGGTATCATTGAAATACCATATACCTCACTCATTTGATAGGCACAGTGGCAGAAGCCTGTAATACCAGTGACTCGGGAAGCAGAAGTAGGAGGATCTCAAGTTCAAGGCCAAAGATATCCTGCTTAACTTAGTAAGACCCTTATTAAAGTTAAAAATACAGAAATAGGTTGCAGGTACAGTTCAGTAGTAGAGTGGTTGAAAAGTATTGTGAGGAGGCCCTGGGTTTAACTCCCTAGTACTGCAAAAAAAAAAAAGATAAAAAAAATAATAATAAGATAAAATGTCTACTATTTTCTCTTATAAAATAATAGCAAAGTCAGGAGCCTTTAAAAAAAAAACCTAAAAATACATTGCAAAACATCTTCAAAATATTTTTTAAAATCACAAAGAAGAGAAATTAACATATACCAAAACTGCGATATATTGCGGAACCAGTTGTAGAGCTCATTTTGTTGTAGAGCTCTTAAAACTTGTAATTGGGATCAAATTATACTCAATTTGCAATTCTGTCTCCCATAACTTTAAATATAAGATCTATATTAATTCCTTTTAATTTCTTTTCTAAATACTCTACACAGTTTTTAACAGGATTCTATGGCTAATTTGAAGCAATTATACTATGATGCCGCATAACTGTTTTCAGGCCCTATTGTCTGTCTGCCTGACTGTCTGTCTCGTCTCATCTGGTCCGGTCTCATCTCTTCTTTCTCTTCTCTTCTCTCTCTTACTCTCTCTCTCCTTTCTTTTGTTCCATTGTCTCTTGTCAGGGTTGTAGAATACTATAGTGTTCCTGAGGTTCTTTTTAACTTCTTCACCCTGTGTTAATCCAATTGTAATCTCTTTTTTACCTGAACTTTCTGCAGGAGATAAGCCTCATCTATCTTTATTTATTTATTTATTTATTTATTTATTTATTTATATATTTTATGGTACTTGGAGGCTGAACCTAGGGCCTCACACATACTTTGCAAGAGCTCTAATGCTAAGCTGTACCCCTTGCCCATTTTTTAGTTTTTATTTTGAGACTGTCTGGCTGAATTACACAGGTTGCCTCTGCCCTTGAACTTGCGATCCTCCTGCCTTAGCCTCCTGAGTGAGTTGCTGAGATTAAAGGCCTATGCCATGGCTGGCCTCACTCCTAATTTTATAGAAACAGAATATCTTCTAATGAAACCTAGGAATCTATATTTACATTAAGCAACTTGAGTGGTTCTAAGATACATATTTGTGAACCTATACATTAGACTGACATCTGTCTTTGGGATTTAAGAGAAAAACAAACATTTGGTTATTGTGTACAACTTGTTTGTGATGAAAGCATGCTGTTTCACCTAAAAATCCACCTTGCATTTTTTTTTTTTTTTTTTGCTTCAAGCATGATTTCAAAGTGGTCAAATATCTTTGTATCATAAAGCCATTTCAAAGCCAAACAAATTCGAGAAGGCTTTGTATTCCATACTTAAAGCACCTTAGAAACCACTTATAATCAACATGTTCATATTTTTGCTGATAATCTCCTTGGACAGGCTGCCTAAGCAAGAATTAAATAATTATTTTCCAACCATACTCCTAGATTTAATGGCACTGGTAGTTTAAAGGCACTGTTGGTTCCACTGATAGTTCTCAGGAGTGGGGAATGACTAGAAAATATGCAGATTTGACCAGTTATTTATACTCCATAGTAATTGCTTTTGCTTTTTTGAGCAGATAAAAAATGAATAATTCCTCTTCAAGTCAAATCATAAGGGTAAGATACATGCTGTAGAGTCAAACTTACCTGTGTTTTAATTTTGGCCCTGCCACTTTGTGACTATGGGGAAATTGCTTAACATCTCTGTGTCTCAATTTCATTTGTAAAATATAGATAATAATACTTACCTCAGAAGATTGTGGAATACTGTAGCAAAGAATACATACATTGAAAATTTTAATAAATACCACCAAATTGCCCTCAGAAAAATTTTTTAAATCTTCTACAATGAATATAAATTAACTTTTATAATCAAATGAGGAAAAAGATTTCAAAATGAAAGAATAAATTCCAAGACTAAAGGGGAAAAAAGGATTCAGTACAAAAAAAGAAACATGATTTAAATAGTATCTTTCATGGGTGTTACTATTAAGGAATAATTTCTGGTATACCATTTAAGTTTTTCGTATTAATTCAAATTTTTCTTTGTTCTTTTAAAGGAAGCTTTCACTGTCTACAAACTGCATTGAAAAAATTGCCAACCTGAATGGCTTAAGTAAGTGATCCACAGTAACAAATGGTTCTTGGATTTTCTGGTTATTGAAATAAACATTCCAGAGATACTATGTAATCCCAGAAGCTGACACCTGTTTTAACCACAGTATTGTCAGATGACAGAAAGAATATATAAACTATGTGCCTTAAATTTGGTTATCCAAAGAAAATTAGAGATAACATGAGAATATTTTAAAGACTTTTTAAAACCTTCATAGAGTTAGAATTGAGATAACTTAAATTGAAAATCAGATTTTTTGTTATATATTTTTGTTTAGATTTCTCTTATGTCTATTTCAGATTTATTATGTTTAAATTTTAATTCCTCACCATCTCTGTTTTTCCTGTGCCCCTTATTCTTGTTAATAACTTCCCCACCCTCCCAGTTGCCAAGGCTTCTGACTCTTTCAAATAGTTTCCAATGGCTGCTGTAACTTGGTGACTTAAAACAACAGAAGCTTATTCTCTCACAATTTTGGATTCAGAAGTCTGAAGTCACACACCCTCTGAGGCTTTAAGGGAGAATATTTTTCTCATCTCTTCCATTTTCTGATTGCTGCCACGTTCCTTGATATCTGACTATATCACACCAATTTCTACCTCTGTGCTTACATTGCCTTCTTCTATTCTGTGTCAAATCTCTTCCTCTGTCTTCTGAGGATACATGTGATTGCATTTAGGGCACACCCAGATAGTGAGGATAATTTCCTCATCTCAAGATCTTTTTTTTTTTTTTTTCCATTACTAGTGAGTTGAACCCAGGGTCTCACACATATGCTTTTGCAAGCACTGTACCACTAGGCTGCACCTCCAGCCTGTTTTTTACTTTTTACTTTTAGATAGGGTCTCACTAAATTGCACAGGATGCCTCTGGCCTTGACCTTGTGATCATTTTGCCTCTACCTCCTGAGTCACTGGAATTACAGGCATGCACCACTGCACCTAGCTTGACGATATTTAATTACATCTACAAACTACTTTTGTGCCATATAAGGTAATAATCACAGGTTCCAGGGGTTAGGATGCAGGTTTCTTTTAAGAAGTCATTACATTGCTTACCATTCTCTCTTATTTCCTTCCCTTAAGCCCTACTGCAAATTCATCACCATAGCAGTAGTTTTTGTCTTTATTATTCACTGTGACATTGCAAGAGCTTATTATTGTTCTTGGCATATAGTAAATATTCACTAAGTATGTGTTGAGTGAATACATTTTTGAATAAACTTTTTTTTTGGTGCAAAATTGGGGATTAAACCCAGACCCTTATATGCACTATACAAGCTTTTTATCATTGCATTACACCCCGAGTGGTAAATAAACTTTGGATTCTGCATGAAATAGGAAAAAAGAAAATGGTAATTTTTTATATCTACTTTAAACAATAGGTATGTGATTTTCTTAAATATTTATGTTTTATAAATGTATAGTTATATGGGCTTAGTTTTCTATGGCTGCCAAAACAAAGTCCCACAGACTTGGTGGCTTAAACAATAGAGATTTATTTTTTCATAGCTATAGCATCTAGAAGTCCGAGACTAAGGTTTCAGCAGAGCTAGTATCTTCTGAGCCTTCTCTCCTTGGCTAATTGATGGCTCTTGGCTTGGCTTCTCCCTCTGTCTTCACATGATTTTTCCCTTCTATCAATTTTTTTTTTTTTTTTTTTTTTTGGTGTGTGTGTGTGTGTGTTACTGGGGGTTGAATCCAAGTCCTCGAGCTTGCATGCTCTGCAAGTGCTGGACCACTGAGCTGTACCCCTAGCCCATTTTTTTTTTTTTTTTTACTTCTTTGAGACGGAGTCTCACCAAATTATGCAGACTGCTTCTGGTCTCGAACTTGTGATCCTCCTGCCTCCGCCTCCCAAGCTGCTGGGATTATAGCTGTGTACCGCCGCACCCAGCTCCCTATATCAATTTGTGTCCTAGTTTCCTCCTCTTATAAGGATACCAAATTAGGGCCTATTCATATGAACTCATTTTACCTTAATTACCTCTTTGAAATATAGTCACATTCTAAGATACTGACGGTTAGGACTTAAACATGAACTTTGAGGAAGACACAATTTATCCCGTAATGCATGGTCTCATTTCAATAGTTAAGCCATTTTACATGAATTGTTGTTGTTGTTGTTGTTAGGTGCCGTCGAGTCGGTATCCGACTAATAGCGACCCTCATAGGGTTTTCAATGGCTGTTTCGGGATTGCCTTGGGAGTGGATTGCCAGGTCCTTCTCCTTACATGAATTAGATCTCTCTTAAAACACTTTGCTCTGAAAGTTCACTGTTTCTTGGCTGTGAAGGTAGCTTACTAGTAGAGCACTATTCTGACATACACAGGCCCTTGGTTCAATCCCCAGTATGGGGACAAAAAGTGTCTCTCATAAGAGAATTTAAAGTAATTAACTGAATTAAGTGAATTAAAACCAAAGTTATATATGCCTGATGCACATGTATTATTTATTGTGTACTTGTCTGGGGTTTAGGTCAGTTGGTAGAGTGCTGCTCCGTACTTTCTGAGGACCTAGGTTTGATCCCCAGCACCATAAAAATGGGAGAAGGATGTGGCAGTCTACTCCCAAAACAGTCCTGAAAACAGCCTTTGAAAATCCTGTGAGGGTCTGTATGAGTCAGAGACAACTCAAGGGCACCTAACAACAACAAAGCCATCGATTAGATTAGGCATTTTACTGAATATTTTAGTTAATAATCTCACGTAATCCTTATATTCTTATTTCTACAGGTATTATATTTCCCTATTGTGTATGCTAAAACAGAGATTCGAAGAGGTTTGATTGCTTCCCTAGAAAATGGGAAGTTAATTGGACCTGTGTTCTTACCATTGAATCATGGATATTATAGAATAGTGCCTTCGACAGAGCTACCTGCAGTGTTCCAACACTTTTGTTACTAGTCATATTTAGCTATAAAGCACTTGAAATATGGCTAATGTGACTGAGAAACTAAAATTTTAATTTAATTAAAATTTGTTGTTGTTGTTAGGTGCCATCGAGTCGGTATCCGACTCATAGCGCCCCTCATAGGGTTTTCAGTGGCTGACTGTCTCGGGATTGCCATGGGAGTGGATTGCCAGGTCCTTCTCCCATTTTTGCGGTGCTGGGAATTGAACTGGGACCTCAGAGACTGCAGCACAGCCCTCTACCAACTGAGCTAAATCCCAGCCCAATTAAAATTTAGCTTTAATTAAATCAGTACATGTACCTCTAGACAAGGTAGTTATAGAAGTTTAAGTTGTGGTGGGCACAGTGGCTCACACCTGTAATCCCAGTGGCTTGGGAGGCGGAGGCAGGAGGATTGCAAGTTCGAGACCAGAGGCAGTCTGCGTAATTTAGCGAGACTCTGTCTAAAAAAAAGTAAAAAAAATAAAAATAAAAATGGGCTAAGGGTGCAGCTTAGTGGTCTAGCACTTGTAAAGCATGCAAGTTCGAGGCCCTGAGTTCAACCCCCAGTACTGAAAAAAAAAAAAAAAAAAAAAAAAAGAAGTTTAAGTTGTGAAAACTAAATGTATTATTTATATAAAGTAATCAGTAGTTTCATGAAACAACAGTGAGATTTCCTGTATTTTACTAGAAATCCATTTTTTCAATTTGGAAAAATAATATATGCACGTGGTTTTATTCAAATGGTTCAAAAGAAGTTAAAATGAAAAGATGAAAAGTAAGTCTTCTGACCATACACCCTCATTCCTCCCTAAAGGTAACCACTATATCTATTTTTAATCTTCCAGAAACAGGCTATAGATATACAAATAAAAACATTCTTTTAAAAAATATAAGCAGGCATTTTACTTTTTTAACTAAATCACAGTTGAATGATTTGAAAGATTAAAAACAAAAAAATTTTAAATATTAAATTAATTTCATTTCGGCCGGGTGTGGTGGCGCACGCCTGTAATCCCAGCAGCTCAGGAGGCAGAGGCGGGGAGGATCGCAAGTTCGAGACCAGAGACAGTCTGCGTAATTTAGCAAGACCCTGTCTCAAAAAGTAAAAAAAAAATGGGCTGAGGTGCAGCTCAGTGGTCCAGCACTTGCAGAGCATGCAGGCGCGAGGCCCTGGGTTCAACCCCCAGTACTGCAAAAAAAAAAAAGAAAAAAAAAATTAATTTCATTTCTTCTAATCCTTCCTGGAGTAAGATAGCCTATATATAAATGTTTCTCTTTTCCATTGTGAGTCCTCATACTATGTCTTCATACATATTTGAAATATATGTTCCCAAACTTAAAATCTTTCCTCTTTTCCCTATATTTTTTTTTACTAGCCAACAGTTTAAAACCATGCATTCCAAATAACTAGTTTTAAATTTAACATTGGCATGATGTGAAATTATAGTGGTAGTGCTTACCTTAGATGATAGGTCAATGTTATTCCTTCTTGATTGCCTGTGTTCTTTTAATTAATACAGCCTTTTTTGCTCATTATATAAGGATATTTATTATACAAAATTTGTTAACACTTTATCATACTAGATTTACACAGTTGTATAATATGATTCTAACAAACAAAATGCTTTCTTTCCACTACAGAAAACTTGAGGATATTGTCTCTAGGAAGAAACAACATAAAGAACTTAAATGGACTGGTAGGTTATTGATTACTTTTTTTAAAGCACACCTTTTTTTTTCTTACTATAAAAATAATGTTTGTCCATTGTAGAAATTTTATAAAGTAAAAAAGCCAGTATAAAAAGTGGCTCCCTATAAGCCACTGACAGTTTAAACACTGGTAATATTTTGATTTACATCTTTTTTACCTTTTATTCAATTCTTAAATGGGTATGCATGTAATGAAATACATACATATGGTTTTATATCTCCTTTTTTACTTAATATGTAAAAATAAGTTTTGTGCCATTCATTCAACAAATGCGTTTGACATATTTCCTGAATGCCTACTTTATTTTTCCCCCTTTATTGGTAAATGATGATAGGGTACAGAGTAATACAGCATTACCTTTTTCCATTATGCATCCTTTACATCACTTCTGGCAGCACTTTCATCAACCCATAAATCTTATAGAGCCTTATGGCTAATATGTAGTAAAATTCAAATTCTTATTTGGGTTATATTCCCCTATTTTTCCAATGTATTCATGAAGTTACACTGTTTGCATTTTGATCATACTCTCCCTGTTCATCCCTCCACATCATCCCTCCACATTGACTCTCCTCCCCATCCCATCTTCCCCAATCTTTGCTTCCCTCTGCTAGTTCCCTCCCTCCTTCTTTATACTCTTTATATTGCCCCTTCTTCACTAAGTTTAGTTGTGCACTTTTTATATATCAATTTATGTCTAGGATTTTTTCTTCCTTTAGGTATGATTCAGCTCCCACATATGAATGAGAAAATAAGATATTTCTCTTTTCGAGCTTGTGTTCGGTTACTTCAGATGATGTTCTCCAGTTCAATCCATTTTGCTGCAAATGACATTATTTCATTTTTTTATTGCTGAATAGTATTCCATTGTATATATGTACCATAGGTTTTTTTTTATCCATTCTTCTGTTGATGGGCACTTTGGTTGGTTCCATATCTTTGCTGTTGTGAAAAGTGCTGCATTGAATATGGAGATGCAGATGTCTCTGTGGTATGATGACTCGTCTCCTTTTAGGTATATTCCCAGTATTGGTATAGGTAGGTCGTATGGCAGTTCTATTTTTAGTTTTTTAAGGTATCTCCATATTGATTTCCAAAGTGGTTGAACCAATTTACAGTCCCACCAACAGTGTAAGAGGGTTCATTTTTCTCCACAACCCTGCCAGCATTTGTTATTATTTGTTTTGTTGATCTTGGCCATTCTTACTGTTAGGTGGAATCTCAGAGTTGTTTTGATTTGCTTTTCCCTAATGGCTAGGGATATTGAGCACTGAATGCCTACTTTAAGCCAGGCACTTGTCTAGGCAGTAGAGAAATGGCAGAACATAAAGCAATATAAAACAGTCCTTGTTCTCATAGGACTTACATTATCATTGCAGGAAATATTCTAAAAGATAATTTTATAATACATCAGGTGCTGGTGAATGCAACAAAGAAAAATGAAGCATAAGAAAGAAAATACAGTAATGAGAAGTCCTCTCTTTGGAAGTGAGGATCTAAGCTATAGAGTTACACAGATGATGAAGTAGCACGTATACCAGGCTGAAGGGACAGCAGGTAAAAATGTTCCAAATCTGGATCTGCTTGGTATGTTTAAGGAAGAGCAAGAACAATTGATTGAGGAACTAAAAGTGGTCCTCAGTGATGTTGGAGAGGGAGCCAGAATGTAGGCTACATAGGGCCATATAGGCCATGATATGTTACTAGATCTTTTCCCAAGTCTTTTGCAAAGCCAGTGGAGGTTTTAAGTCACAGGATGTAGCTTAAGTTTTAAAATAATTTCTTTTTCCCACAATGGGGGGTTGAATCCAGGGCTTCATGCATGCTAGGCAAGTTTTCTGCCATTGAGCTGCACTCCCAGCACATTTTTTATTTTGAGGCAGTGTCTCACTAAGTTGCAAAGACTGATTATGGGCTCAGACTTGGAATCCTTCTCCCTCAACCTCCCAAGTAGTTGGGATTACAGGTGTGTGCTTTGTTTTAAAATAATTTTCAGCCATACTTTTTTTTTTTTCTGTTCTGGGTATCATACTGAGGGATTTATGCATGTTGGGCAAGCTCTACACACCAGCCCAATCATATCCTCTTTAATGACAGCATAATATCCTGTTTTATTGATGTACCTTAATTTATTTAAATCAGCTGCTTAATTATTTAGCTTGTTCAGAATTCTTACACTCAATGCTTTTATGAATCTCCCTTTAGCTATATTATTACATAATTTCTTTGATAAATTCCTTGAAATAGAATTTGTGGATCAGAAGTTTGAATATCTTTTAAGACTTTTGTAACATATTGTCTGTCAAGTTGCCTTTTAGAAAGTTTGTAAGAGTTTATACTCACACCAG
The DNA here is from genome assembly GCA_007922755.1 of Pedetes capensis. Classification (NCBI taxonomy): domain Eukaryota; kingdom Metazoa; phylum Chordata; class Mammalia; order Rodentia; family Pedetidae; genus Pedetes; species Pedetes capensis. The sequence continues at coordinate 13,474 of VMDO01025441.1, forward strand.
TAATATGTGAGGTTTTACATTTCTCCATACCAACTTTGTGCATTTAATTTTTTTTTCTTTTTAGCAATATGTTTTATTTGTTTATTTACTGGCCATTTGAATTTCCTTCCAAAGAACAGGTGGAACAATTATAAAACTATAGTCAATTTTAGGAAAGATGAAGCTAATTTCTTTTTCTTATATCTCTCCCTCAAAGACAATACTTTTCTAAAAGGCGTTTGCCAAATAATCCGTAGACGCTGGTACTATAGTGTATGCCTGTAATCCCAAGGACTGAGGGGGCTGAGGCAGGAAGATCGCAAATTTGAGGCCAGAGGCAGCCTGCACAACTTAGATTTTGTCTCAAAATAAAAAATGAAAAACAGACTGGAGGTGTAGCTCAGTGGTAGAGCACTTGCTTAGAGTGCTTGGGGCCTTGGGTTCAACCCCTCAGTACTGAAAAAAAAAATTGTTAACATTTTGAATTTTTTTATGGCTCCTTTCCTCTCCCCTCACCCAGTAAGTCTAATGTGTGCTTCATAAAAGCCAGTAGGAGGCTGAAATTGCAGTGCTACCCAACAATAATCCCTTAAAACCAGATAAGCTAAAATGGCCAACCCCTTGTAGAAACATTTTACCACTTGAATAACAGTCAGTGTTCAGAGGTGGGCTAAATATTATAGTACAGGAATGTAGAATTTATCATATTTCAGTGTAAGCATTATTTCAAATTGTCTATAAAGGAATGTAGAATTTATCATATTTCAGTGTAAGCATTATTTTGAATTGTCTACAAAGGAAGAGTTTGCAAATAAATGTACAATAGAAGTTTTAGCATCAGTATGGTAGATACTTGATATTCCCCCAGGTATTAACAGAACCCCAGATTTTCAAGTATTGCTACAGTAGGTAATTTCTGTCATGAAACGTAATAAATACCTAGAGAACACAAAAAATTATAAATACAAAATTAAAGGTATGGATGGTGATATTTTCTACTGAACCATCTTTTGTTTAAATCTCTTTATTTTCCATGCATGCCTATCAGTACTACCCAACAGTTGGTTCTCTTTCTAGGATATGTGTGTGTTTGGCCTTATTTCGCTTCCTTGAATATGCCAACTCCATTCCTACATGAGGACCCTTGTACTTGCCTTAGATACTCGATTACCATGGCTTTCCACTGTGCTGGCTCTTTCTTTATCTTCACATCTCAGCTTAGATGTCATCTTCTCAGAGGTGACCCAACCACTCTACCTCTCTATGTCTAAACCACCCCTCAAGGCAGCAACTCTTACCTCTTAAAATTCTATATCATTTTCTTCATATTATTCATCATTATCTGAAGTTCTTATTTGCCCTCCCTCACTCCCTCTCTCCTTCCCCCCTGCTTCTCTCTCCTGGTTCTCAAAGCAACCCCCACACAAACCCTAAAGCTCACATCATTTTTATTCATCAGCTTCTACAACAGTGCTTGATACATGCAGTAGGCACTCTATAAATATTTATTGACTCAATATGTTTTATTGCTAATTACACAACTATTAAGTTAAAATTTTAATTCTAAAGGTAATATGTTCAGTATAAAAACAAATCAAGCAATTCATAAGCATATGAAGTTCAGTATGAAAGTCTATTTTCTCCCTACCTACCACCTCCCTAGCTCCATAAGGTAACAGAAATAAAATTATTTTGTATACTTTAAATATTTTTCTGTGCACATAAAAGTAAATAAATATTTGTATGTACATGTGTGAATATATTTACATATTGTTTGTACTCACAGCATTCAAGGCATATTTTTTCTATAATTTTGCTTTTTAATTTAACAGTATATCAGGAATATTCTTCCATATCAATACATGCAGGGTTTTTGGTTCTTTATTTTGTTTTGTTTGAGCAGTACTTGGCATTGAACCCAGGGCCTCACACATATTAAATGCTCTACCACTGAGCTGCACCCCTAGCCCACTTTTTTTCTTTTTTTTTGAGTTAGTGTCTCACTAAGTTGCACAGGCTGCCTCTGGCCTCAAAGCTGCAATACTCCTGCCTCAGCCCCTTAAGTAGCTGGTATTATTGCTGTGCACCATGGCAACTGGCAATACTTGCAGATTTTTTTTTTAGGACTTTGAAGGTTAAACCCAGGGCCTTGCACATTCTACACAAGTGCTTTACCATTGAATGTCACCTCCAGCGTCATTTTTATTTTTTATTATGAGACAGTCTCACTGAGTTGTACAGGCTGCCTCAGGCCTCAGACTCATGATCCTCCTACCTCAGCCTCCCAGGTCACTGGGATTACAGGTATATGCCATGCCATTCAATGGTATATGCAGATTTAATAGTTTTAGAATTTTCCACAAAAATCAATATACAAAAATGTATCTAATTTACGTTTCTATGGGGGTACATTCTAAGAAGTACATTGTTTGGTTGTGCAAACATCATAGTGTACTTACACAAACCTAAATAATAATAGCCTACTACACACCTAAGCTATATGGTGTTTACTGTCATATATGACAGTATTGTCATTACCTGAAACATCTTTATGTACCACATGACAGTATTCCTCATTTAGATTATTTCCCAATATTATTTCCTCTTACAAATCATGCTACAGTTAACATATTTTTACGTCTCTCCTTCAACTGTTAATTGAGAAACATTTATTTATTTATTTATTTATTTATTTATTTATTTATTTATTTTGGTGGCACTAGGAATTTGAACCCAGGGACTTTTGCATGCTGGGCAAGTGCCCTACCACTGAGCTACAGTCCCAGCCCTTCAACAGTTATTAAAGTATTTACCCAGCATAGATTTCTAAAAGTAGAAACACTGAGTATCTTTTTGTACATTGAATTTCTGATAGGTACTCAGATTGGTCCCGGAATTCTTATGCTGATTTCTGCTTCCATCAGTGGTATATAGATGGATATTATCCCCTCCACCCTCAACACTGTTGAGTATTAGTCATATTTTTAACATTTGCCAATATGATAGATGAGACAGAATATTGTGTTAATTTGTATTATCCAGTCAGTTGTGACTTTGAACTTTATGTATTAATTAGTAATTTATGTTTCCTCATTTGGAAGTTGACCAAATATATTTTTGCCAGTTTTATTTTTTTCTTGAATTCTAGGTACTTTTCAATATTCCTAATAATTATCCAATTTTGGAAACATTCTATTAATATATTTGTTGATGCAGTTACCATTTGTTAGCCATGTAGCAAGGTCTTTATGCACATAATTTTATTTCAAACTCACCTCAAGTAGATGATGTCATTATCTTTATTTTAAGAAACTGAGGCTCAGATAATTGTGTAAAATGCCCAAGTATAGTGAGCATAAAATCCAAAATCTGTTGCTGAGACAGTTTGTCATTAGTTATCATGATCTTGAATATATATTTATTTTGTCCCATCTATTCTGTATCAAGGAGTTTTTTGTACTCATACACATTGTCTAAGATGGTGCACCAAATGCATTCATTGCAATATAGCTTGTATAAAAGATTATAGCCATCTAAGTGTCTGTCAGCCACAGCTATACCACCTCATCTTATCTCGGAAGCTAAGCAGGGTCAGTCCTGGTTAGTCCTTGGATGGGAGGCCACATGGGAATACTAGGTGCTGTAGGCTTAGGAGAAGGACCTGGCTATTGAAAACTCCATGAATAGCAGAGAAGCACTGTTAGATTTAGTCCTGGGCATGGTACACTGTTGGGTAGTGTTTCATTCTGTTGTACATAGGGTTGCTATGAGTTGGACCCAATTTGATGGCACCTAACAACAAGTGTCTATTAGTATTAGACTAGCTAAATAAATAAATACTATGCATTGAGGTAAAACATTGACATATAACTTATGTATATATGATAAAAACAAATAATTTGCAAGATATATTGTTAAGTACCCATTGAAAACCCTGTGAGGGTCGCTATGAGTCGGGTACTGACTCGACAGCACCTAACAACACCAACATTGTTAAGTAGGAAAAAAGCAAATAATATTTTTATGTATATATTTGCACATAATATTTCTGGTGATACTTGTTACCTCTAGGGAAGGGAGCTAAAGGTATAGTGTGAGAAAGTGAGTTTTCTTTTTATACCTACTTGTGCTGATTGATTTTTTAATAACTTGTGTATATTACTGTTTCTGTTTAAAAACTACTTCCCAAAAACTAAAAAAAAAATTTGTACATCCATGTTCATAACAACATTATTCACAATAACCAAAAAGTAGAAGCAATCCAAATGTCCATCAGTAGATGAATGGATAAACAAAAAAATGAAGATAGGAAGATAATGAAAAAAGAAAGGACAAGGGAAGAGGCAGAGGACTTCAGCCAAGATAGTTTTTTGCTTTATTCACAGTTGCCATCTGGAGTTTTAAAATTTTTATTAGCAAGATCTTTATGACATCTATATTTTGTATCTTCTATAGAAAGTCCTGACTACTTCTACATTATAAACAGTCTCATTTTTGTTGTTGTTGTTATTGTTGTTGTTGTTGTTGTTGTTGTTTGTATTGTTTTATGGTGCTGGGGATATACCCCAGGGTCTCACACATACTAGGTAGGTGCTCTACCATTGAGATACGTCCCTAGCCCTCTTTTTAAATATAATTTTTTAAAGCTTATACCTTTTAATCCATCTGGAGTTAATTTTTACAGGTGTCCAGCTATCAGACTTTATATTTTGTCTCTAAATGGCTAGTCATTTATTGAAAAGTCTCCTTTACCCACTGTTGGAAATGCCACCTGCTACACTGTGTGTGCATGCATGGGTGGGTTCCTGGATGTTCAGTCTCCTGCTGTTTGTTATTCCTTCTGTAACTCCCATCTCCAATATTATGCTGCTTTCATTTTCTTTAGCTTTAGAATATTTTTCCTATCTATTGAGACAGGTTCTCTCTCCTTTTCAAAATGTTTATGACTTTTTTCTTGGGCATTTACTCTTCAGAGAAATTTGAGATTCTATTTATCACATTTATTAAAATAAATTCCTACTAGAAGTCAGTAGAAACATTAAATTTATAGACTGATTTGGAGAGAATTTATATCTTTGCCGTAATGAATCTTTCCTTACAGGAGGTTTTATTCAGATTATTTTGTTCTTCAGTAAAATTTTATAGTTTTAATTCCTATGAGACCTTGTACATTTCTTGTTGCTATAATGGGTAAGGTAATCTCTAAAAACATACTGCTTATAAGATAAATGCTGTTTATTTTGGATACTTACATAATCAACTACCTACAAAGAGTTCTTAACTATTTACAGATCACACCTTCCTAAAGACTTCTAAGCAATGTTAATGTTATCTGAATTCATTAGCAAATGAGAATAACATTATCGTTTTATATGGTCCAAAATGGAAAGGTTTTATAGTACGCCATATATCTCTTCTCACTCCTGTAGCCCCCAACAGGATACTATTCACAGGGCAGACATTTATGCTTTTTTTTTATTACTTCAACACTCATAATTTTTTTTGATTCCTTCAAATCATAATTTTATTTTATTTATTTATTTATTTATTTATTTAATGCTGGGGGTTGAACCCAGGGCCTTGTGCTTGCATGCTTTGCAAGTGCTGGACCACTGAGCTGCATCCCCAGCCCATTTTTTTTTTACTTTTTGAGACAGGGTCTCACTAAGTTACGCAGACTGCCTCTGGTCTTGAACTTGCGATCCTCCTGCCTCCGACTCCTGAGCTGCTGGGATTACAGGCGTGCACCACCGTGTCCAGCTCTCAAATCATAAATTTTAACAGCTAAAAAGGACCTTAGAGAACTTCTTGTCCAGTATCCTCAGTGGTTTTTTTCCATTTTTTATTGTGATAAAGTATATATATCATAAAATTTACCATCTTAACTATTTTTAGGCTGGGATTTAGCTCAGTTGGTAGAAAACTGCACTGCAGTCTCTGAGGTCCCGAGTTCGATTCCCAGCACCGCAAAAATGGGAGAAGGACCTGGCAATCCACTCCCAAGGCAATCCCGAAATAGCCATTGAAAACCCTATGAGGGTCACTATGAGTCGGATACCGACTCAACGGCACCTAACAACAACAACAACAACTATTTTTAAATGTAAAGTTCAGTGGCATTAAGTACATTTGTATTTTTGTGCAACCATCACCACCATCCCTCTCCAGAGCTGTCTTCATTTTATAAAATGGAACCTCTGTACCCATCAGCAATCACTTCCCATTGCCTCCTCCCCCAAGTCCTTGTAATTACCATTCTATTTTTTGTCTCTAAGAATTTGGATACTCTAGGTCCTTCAAATAAGTAAAACCTTGCAGTATTTGGCCTTTTGTGACTGGCTTATTTCACTGAGCACAGTGTCTTCAAGGTTCATGCATGTTGTCGCACATTTCCTTTTTTAACATTGACTAACACTCTAAAATATAACTATCACATTTTATTTATCCATTCATCTATTAAATGAACTTGGGATGTTTCCACCCTTTTAGCTATTATGTAAATAATTCTGCTATGAACACTGGTATACAAATATCTCTCTGAGATCCCACTTTTATTTCTTTTAGACATATGAAGAGAAGTGGATTTATTAGATTTTATGATAATTCTATTTTTAATTTTTTTCAGGACCTTCCAAATTGTTTTCCATAGTTAGATCATTTTATATATTCACCAACAGTATGCAGGGCTCCAATTTCTCAATGTCCTTGTTAACACTTGTTATCTTTTTTTTTTTTTTGTAGTAGTAGTAGTAGCCATACTAATGGATGTGCATTATCTCATTGTGCCAGTTTCCTCATTTTACATAGTAAGGGACTGAGTAGCCAGGCATAGTGGCATACACTCGTAGCCCCAGCTATTCCAGAGGCTGAGGCCAGAGGATCACTTCAGGTCAGGAATTTGAGGCCAGCCTGGGCAACACAGTGAGACTCAACCAAAAAAAAGAAAACAAAAACAAAAACCACCAACCAACCATCAAATAAAAAAACCAATAAGGTAGCTGGGGTTGTACCTCAGTGGTAGAATCTTCAACATGGGAAGAAATGAGGGCAACAAGAAAGGGGAAAGAGGAGGAGAGGGAAGAGGAAGGGAGGAAGAAGAAACTGAGGGAAGGAATTATTTGTTCACAAGCAGAAGCAGAACAATTTGCTAAATTCCTGTGTACTCAATGTCCAGTTTTCCAAAGGGCCAGATTATTGAATGACAGATTTCACTGAATTGATTCATGCAAAATTTACCAAGTTTTACTCATTGATATTTACTAGATTGCTTGATTAAAACATAAAAACAGTAGTCTAATTTGAACTGGTTAACACTTTTTTGTTGTTGTTGTTGTTATGGTTCATGATTCTCCTACTGCAGCTCCCTGAGTGCTGGGATTATAGGCATGTTCTACCATTCCCAGCTTAAAAAATTCTTACATTTAGGGAAGTTTGAAAGACAGTAGAATAGATTGAAAATGTTTTTGAATGATAGAATTACATCCTGGGCATACAAAATTTATACAGTTGTAATTCAGTATGCATAAGAATTTTAGGTTCCCCAAAGTTATGTTCTCAAGTAAAGTCCCAAGTGCACCAAAATATTGTCATGGCAAAATAGCTGTATTCAAATGGCTAAAAGCTAAAGCAGGGCTGGAAGTGTAGCTCAGTGGTAGAGTACTTGCTTAGCATGCACAAGGCCCTGGGTTCAATCTCCAGCACTGCAAAATACATACATACATACATACATACATACATATGTATGTATGTCATACATACATACATACACACACACAAAACCAAAAGTGAATGAACACTTAAAATGAATGACCAAAGTATCAGAGACATCTTCTGAAGCTAGCCTATCAGAAAGAATTTCTATCCTATCTTATTCTGTTAAGTAAATTATATTTTGGTAAATCAGTTAGCAAATTCAGCAAACTGTAAATTTGGAGAATTAATCAAATTAGCTATGTGAAATTGATGAGTCTTTACCTGTACATATAAAGTGACATTAAGTAAGTAGAAGATCCAGAATTGATCCTAAGTCTTCTCTTTTACCCCACTGTGTTGCTAGGGATTGAACTCAGGGCCTCATGCATACTAAGCCCCAGCTCTATGACAGCTACACCCCAGCCCAAGCTTATATCTTTTGATCAGTATTTAATTAGTATTTTTTTGCTACCTTATACTTTATAAATTAGAGACCTGAGGAGGATAGGATTCCAGAGAAATAAAAATGTGTGTAATAAAACTTAAATTATCTGAAGACTGAGTCTCCTCTAAAAGATATATATGTGATATAGAAAGTAGATTCTTTGGGAGAAGATGTCAGAATACTGGTCGATAGGCCTTAGTTAAATCAAATTTCTGATATAAAAATGCCAGGAGAGACTGGTTTAAAGTTTTCCTTTGAAAATGTTTCTTCTACTTGGAAGATTGAAACTAAGATGAAATGTGGAAGTTCAAATGACACACAGACGCTAACTCGGGCCACCCCATTCTCAACTTTCCCCCTTTGTTTTACCATTATAGAAAATGCATAAAGGATTTTAATCCAGGTATATTTATTCTGTCTATATTCTTTAAGGGGACACTTGTCAGGACATAGACCTGGAACCCACATTCTAAGCATTACCATGTGGATGTAGGTAAATTTTGGAGGAGAGAGAGAAGGGGATTGAACATCTAATTGATCCTGCTTGGTACTTTTTTTTTTAAAGCAAAAAAGTCACTACATTTGCCTAATGTCTGTTAAAAAATTGTGTGACGATTGATTATATCTAAATTTTAAGGGGCGATAAGATATAACCTTTCTGCTATAAAAGAAACACCAAGAATTAGGCAGGGCACCATGGCACAAGTCTGCAATCCCAGCAACTTGGAGAGGCAGAGGCAGGAGGATCATGAGTTTGAGGCCAGAGGCAGCTTGCATAACTTCATGAAACCTCGTGTCAAGATAAAATAAAATAAAATAAAAAAGAGGCTGGGAGTACAATCAAGAGTTTAATACTGAATTTTACATATCAGAAAGGCAAGATGAAAGCTGGGCTTAGTGGTGCACTCCTGTAATCCCAGTGACTTGGTAGACAGAGGCAGAAGAATCACAAGTTCAAGGCCAGGGGCAGCCTGTGTAACTTAGCAAGACCCTGTTTTAAAATAAAAAATTTAAAAGTGGGCTGAGAGTATAGCCCAGTGGTAGAACACTCGTAAAATATGTGCAAGGTCCTGAGTATAACCCCTAAGTACTTAAAAGAAAGAAAGAGCAAGAAGAAAGAAAGAAAGAAAGGAAGAAAGAAGAAAGAAAGAAAGGAAGGAAGAAAGAAAATGAATTGATGGGTGGATAGTGAGATGGATATTTGAATAGATATGATAGGACAAATATAGCAGATTGCTAATGGTAGACTCTGGCTATTGTCTTTATAGGCATTTAACATAAAATTCTTTCAATTTTTATGTCAAAATTGCCTAAAATAAATGTTAAGAGCCAATAACATGGTACACACCTGTTATTCCAGCAACTCAGGAGGCTGAGGCAAAAGGACCGCAAGTTCGAGGCCACAGGCAGCCTGCATAAGTTAGTGAGATTCTGTCTCAAAAATAAAAAAAAATTTAAAAGGGGCTACAGAAAAGCACTTGCCTAGCATGTGTCCTGGACCCAGCTGAATTTTAGAGCTAGTGTTACTATTTAGTTATTATGGTCTTTTAAAAAAAGACCTAGATAATAGAAATAAAATAACTTACCTTATCTACTTTAAATGTTGTAAAGACCAAATAACCAAATAACATAATCTATAGGAAAGTGATTGGAAACTATCATTCAATAAAAGTGATAAAATACTGCCATTGTTTCTCCTCTTGGTGATTTCAGAAGCTATTCTTGGTATTGAATGTCCTGTGAACTTTCGCATAGTGAAACAATCAGAATAGTCCAGATCAGTTTAAAGATGGGAAAAGAATGTTCTGTTCCATTCCCTTAATGAGAAAAGCATTTCCACACAATGGTCAGCTCTCCTACAAGTAGACAGGCAGGTCTTAATTCCCTTTGAAAGCAATTGTCTTTATGTTTGTAAGGAAGGAGGCAGAGGAAAAGGTTAAAAATAAGCGTGGAAGTCATACTGCTTTCTTTTTCAGGAAGCAGTAGGGGACACATTAGAAGAACTGTGGATCTCCTACAATTTTATTGAGAAGTTGAAAGGAATCCATGTAATGAAGAAACTGAAGATTCTCTACATGTCTAATAACCTGGTGAAGGATTGGGGTAAGCTGAGAGTGGCTTTTGCTAACCTGCTACCTCCTATTTATAGAAAATAACCAGTAGGAGCTGGGCATGGTGACATATACCTATAATACCAGCACTCAGGAGCCTGAGGCAGGAGAATTGCTAGATATTGAGACTTTGTCTCAATACAAACAAACCAACAAAAATAGAGAAAATACCCAATAGAGAAAAAGATACAAAATGGGAACCTTTATTTCTAAGCACAGAGAGAAATAGCTATTGGATTTCCCTTATTTCCTATAGAAATAGCTGCTGTTGTTATTGTTGTTGTTAGGTGCCGTCGAGTCGGTATCCGACTCATAGCGACCCTCACAGGGTTTTCAATGGCTGACTGTTTCGAGATTGCCTTGGGAGTGGATTGCCAGGCCCTTCTCCCATTTTTGTGGTGCTGGGAATTGAACTTGGGACCTCAGAGACTGCAGCACAGCGCTCTTCCAACTGAGCCAAATCCCAGCCCCAGAAATAACTGTAGGAATTCTTAAGTTTTAAGTGTATGAAATATATATTATATATTTACTAATAATAAATATAATTAGGTAGGGCTTAGCCCTATTAATCATGAAAAATTTTTTATTGTCCATACGCTGAAGGAATCAGTTTAAATTTAATAATTTTTGGATGGAAGACTTATTTGATATCTATATTGCTTTGCCTTATTTGTTTTGTTCTGTTTTGACAGATTCTCACTATTTAACCTAGACTGGCCTGAAATTCACTTTGTAATGCAGGCTGGCCTCAAATTCATGATCTTCCTGCTTCTGCTTCAGCCTCTCAAGTGCTGAAATTATAGATGTGTGCCACCATGCCAGGCTAGCTTTGCCTTTTTATTATACACTATTCATTCACTGCCTGCAGCTGTAGCCCTGTGGCATCCGATCCCGTCAGATCTCGGAAGCTAAGCAGGGTCGGGCCTGGTTAGTACCTGGGTGGGAGACCGCCTGGGAACACCAGAAGCTGTAGGTGTGGGAGAAGGACCTGGCAACCCCCTCCCAAAAATCAATCTGCCATTGAAAACCCTATGAATAGCAGAGAAGCACTAACAATACTGTTTCACCTGTTGTACATGGATGGCAACTCAAGGGCACCTAACAACAACAACAACAACTAGCCCTACTACCAAAGCCCAGTTCCTGCTCCCAGGAGTTCTCACACCACAGAACTAACTTCAAGTAAAACTATGGTTTTCTAGTAACAAGGCTCAAACTTTGGGCATACTAAGGAGGTGGTGAAAGTGACCACTGTTTAATAATTATTTTGAGCTGGGCGCGGTGTCTCACGCCTGTAATCCCAGCGGCTCGGGAGGTAGAGATAGGAGGATTGCAAGTTCGAGACCAGAGACAGTCTGCGTAATTTATCGAGACCCTGAGAAGCACTGACAATAGTGTTTCCCCTGTTGTACAGAGGGTCGCTATGAGTCGGATACCGACTCGAGGGCACCTAATAACAACAACATTCATTCACTCAGTACTAAAGCCCTGGCATATGCCATGAGCTGTGCCAGACTTTTGACATACATAGTAGAACAGGACACTATCTCTACTCTCAAGGAGTTCAGAGTTTAGTGGGGAAAATTTGCTTATAAACTAATAATTCTAAACCTTTGTGGTAAGTTTGGCAATAAAGATTTGAATGAGTTGCTTTAAGAATTTGAAGGTAAGGGACTAGATAACTGTGTAGCCTACACTGATGTAACACAGCATAGAAAAGATATGTCACTGGAGATTGATTTGGTCTTTTTAATTCTGACCTTCATCTCCTCTTTTCATCCCACCCTTAGGCTAATATTTTCCCTCCCATCCTATAATGTCCTCATAAAAAAAAATATTATACAGAGTTTCCCTAACCTTCTTAAAAATCTTCAACAACTAATTGTGAATAATCATAAATTGAGGGTGAGTGATTTTGAATTTAGTCTCCAAAATTGTAACAGTAAAATTTACCATTTTAATATGGAAAGTATTCTTTGTGCGTGTAGCTGAATTTGTAAAGCTGGCGGAACTACCATGCCTGGAAGACCTGGTGTTTGTAGGCAATCCCTTGGAAGAGAAACATACTGCTGAAGGAAACTGGATTGATGAGGCAGCCAAGAGAGTGCCCAAACTGAAAAAGCTGGATGGTGAGTAACTTTGGGCTGGCTTAGAAATGTTTTTTAAGTATATAAAAGTTGTATTTTGGGCATAAGATCACACAACAGAAAGCAAAACCAAAGAAAATGATAATTTGTCCCTAATCTTTAAGGCCGGGCTGGAGTTTAGCTCAGTTAGTAAAGTGCTTACTTTGCACACTCTGAGGCCCTGGGTTTGATCTCCAGTACCACAAAACCAGGAAAAAGACCTGGCAGCCCACTCCTGAAATAATCCTGAAACAATCAGCTATCAAAAACCCTATGAAAGGGCGGGGCATGATGGTGCATGCCTATATTCCCAGTGACTCAGGAGGCTAGGCCAGAGGCAGCCTGTGTAACTCAGTGAGACCTTGTCTCAAAATAAAAAATAAAAAATGGGGTGAGGGTGCAGCCCAGTGGTAGAGTGCTTGCAAAACATGTGTGAGACCCTAGGTTCAACCCCCAAGTACAGGAAGGAAGGAAGGAAGGAAGGAAGGAAGGAAGGAAGGAAGGAAGGAAGGGAAAAGCAAAGCCTATGAATAGCAGAGAAGCACTAACATAATACTGGGCATGGCACAGTGTCAGGGAGAGTTTTGTTCTGTTGTACACAGGGTTACTATGAGTTGGATCCAACTCAACAGCACTGAAAAACAACAATCTTTAAGGCTATTTGTGTCCGTATGAAATTTGTTGTTATTTTTAGGTGCCATCTAGTCGGGTCTGATTCATAGCGACCTTCACAGTGTTTTCAATGGCTGATTGTTTCAGGACTGCTTTGGGAGTGGACTGCCACATCCTTCTCCCATTTTTGCAGTCCTGGGGACTGAACCTGGATCCTCAGAGATTGTGGAGCAGCACTTTACCAACTGAGCTAAACCTCTGCCCATGTATGAAATTTAATGGTCTAGTTTTAATCCAGGGGGAGATGAAAAACTTTTTGGATTTAGACTGGTATATTATCATCCTTAGATCTAAAACTTGTAAGAAAGCTAGGCTTGCTGGGCACAGTGGTGCATGCCCATAATCCCAGCGACTTGGGAGGATCACAAGTTTGAGGCCAGAGGCAGCCTGTGCAATTTAGCAATACCCTGTCTCAAAATTAAAAAGGGGTTGGAGGTATAGCTCAATGGTAGAGCACTTGCTTAGCATGCTCAAGGCCCTGGGTTCAACACCCCAGTACTGAAAAAAAAAATGTAGTCTATCATTGTTAAGTTCTCCTTGGGATTATATATCATTCTAAGGCCAAGTGATGAGGAAAAGCCCTCTGGTCATAGGCCAGTTGTCCCCAAACATTACCACCGAGATATCTATTATCCCTCTTCCCAAGGCTCCTTTAAGACTCATTATGCCTGGTCCCTGCCATATCTGTGGTACATTTGGGTTATGGAAAGGCTTTTTTGAGAATTAGATATTTGGTGGCCATAGAGATTGTCTCCTTAGATAAAACATAGATATTCCTCTCTGGGTTTTTCTTTTCCCAGCAATGCAGTCAGGAAGCAGGGCCAGGATTCCTTCTGTTTCAGAACCCCCAGACCTGTCTCTCTTTTGCCACTCCTGAGAAATATCTTTCTAGAATCACCATTCCTCTCCTTCTCTGCATTATTCTTTGTCTCCTGAAAAACACTATCTTCTCAGAAATTTTCTTAAGCTTTTCAAAAACAAAAACTAGTAAGTCTTATGATCTGTATCCACTTTCCATACTGCCCATACAACAATCACGAGTGGAGCTGAGTCGCCTACCTGACTGAATGAGAGAAAGGAAAATACCATCATCATCATAATATGTACCAAAGGTATATTTTGCTTACCACCTTCATCACCATACTCTCTCCTCTTCACCATCCCTGCTTCTCTGTGTTCCATTCTTTCAGTCCTATTCTGTCTCTTTATCCCTCCCTTACCATAACTATCTAAAGCTTAGTACTCAAACGTTTTATCTACCCCAACTTACTATGGCTGTTGTTCTTAAGCAGGAATGCATCCCTGTGGAAGGACACTTAGAATTTCTAGGAAGAGAGTGAAGGATGTATGTATGTGTGTGTGTGTGTGTGTGTGTGTGTGTGTGTGTGTGTGTGAGTGAGTGTTTGAAAAAAATTTACATGAGATTTTTGACATGCCTCCTGAGTGAAAGATTTGCTCTTTGGACCTTTGATTGGGGATTGTTGTTGTTGTTGTTGTTGTTAGGTGCCGTCGAGTCGGTATCCGACTCATAGCGACCCTCTGTACAACAGGGGAAACACTATTGTCAGTGCTTCTCTGCTGTTCATAGGGTTTTCAATGGCAGATTGATTTTGGGGAGGGGGTTGCCAGGTCCTTCTCCCAAGCCTACAGCTTCTGGTGTTCCCAGGCGGTCTCCCATCCAGG
>VMDO01025442.1:8238-28306 GCA_007922755.1 Pedetes capensis
AGCATGATGTCTTTCTCCAGGGATTGGTCCCTCCTGACTACATGTCCAAAATATGTAAGACACAGTCTAGCCATCCTTCTTTCCAAGGAGCATTCTGGTTGCACTTCTTCTAGGACAGATCTGTTGGTTCTTTTGGCAGTCCATGGTATATTCAATAATCATCTCCAGCACCATAATTCAAAAGCATCGATTCTTCTGTCTCCCTTGTTCAATATCCATCTTTCACAACCATATGATGCAACTGAAAATACCATGGCATGAGTCAGACACCTTCATCTTCAATGTGACATCTTTACTTTTCAATGCTCTAAAGAGATCTTTGGGGGCTGAGGTTTTGCTCAGTTGGTAGAGCACTGCTCTATAGTCTCTGAGATGCCAGGTTTGATTCTCAGCACTGTAAAAATGGGAGGACATAGCAATCCACTCCCAAGGCAATCTCGAAACAGCCATTGAAACAGCCATTGAAAACAATATGAGGGTCACTATGAGTTGGACATGACTGGATGACACCTAACAACAACAACAAAAGAGATCTTTTGCCACAGCTTTTCCCAAAGCAATGCATCTTTTGATTTCTTGATTGCTGCTTCCGTGGGTGTTGATTGTAGAACCAAGTAAAGCAAAATCATGTACCACCTCAATCTTTTCTCCATTTGTTGTGAAATTGCATATTGAAACAGTTGTAAGGATTTTTGTTTTGTTGATGCTTAGTCGAAATCCATACTGAAGGCTATATTCTTTGATCTTCATCAGTAAATGTTTTAAATCCTCTTCACTTTCAGCAAGCAGAATTGTGTCATCTGCATAACACAGGTTGTTAATGAGTCTTCCTCTAATCCTGATGCTGTGTTCTTCCTCATAAAGTCCAGCTTCTTGGATTATTTGCTCAGCATATAAATTGAAGAAATATGGTGAAAGTATATACCCTTGACACACACCTTTCTCAACTTTAAACAAAGCAGTGTTTCCTTGTTTTATTTGAACAACTGCCTCCTGGTTCATGTACAGATTCCTCATGAGTACAATTAGGTGCTCTGGTAGTCCCATTTTTCGAAGTGTTTCCATAATTTGTTATTATCCACACAGTCAAATGCCTTTGCATACTCAATACAACATAGATAGACATCTTCCTGATATGCTCTGCTTTCAGCTAATGTCCACCTGACTTCAACAATGATGTCTCTGGTTCCCTGCCATCTTCTGAATCCGGCTTGATTTTCTGGCAGTTCCCTATCTATATGGCTCCAGTCACTTTTGAATGATCTTTAGTAAATTTTGCTTGTGTGTGATATTAGTGATATAGTTCAATAGTTTCTGCATTCAGTTTGATCCCTTTTCTTTTGGAAATAGGCAGAAATATGGAGCTTTTCCAGTCAGTTGTCCACATAGCTGTTTTCCAAATCTTTGGCATAAACATGTTAGCATCTCCAGTGCTGCATCTGTTTGTTGAAACATCTCTACTGGTATTCCATCAATTCCTGGAAGCTTGTGTTTCACCAGTTCATTCAAGGCAGCTTTCACTTTCCTTCAGTACCTTTGGTTCCTGATCATATGCAACCTCTTGAAATGGTTGGTCAGCCACCAATTGTTATTTATATATTCACTTTGTATATTCCATCTTCTTTTGATGTTTCCTGCATCATTTAATATTTTCCTTGTAGAATCTTTAACTATTGCTGCTCAAGGCTCGAATTTTTTCTTCAATTCCTTAAGCTTGAGAAAAACAGAAGATATTCTTCCCTTTTGGTTTTCTGTCTCCAACTCTTTGTACATGTCATTAAAATATTTCATTTTGTCTTCTCGAGCTGCCTTTTGAAGACTTCTTTTTAGTTCTTTAGCTTCATCATGTCTTCCTTTTACTTTAGCTGCTTGACATTCCAGGGCAAGTTTCATAGTCTCTTTTGACATGTAATTTGGTCTTTCTTTTTTCTTGTCTTTTAAGAACCTTTTGCTTTCCCTCATGAATGTTGTCTTGATGTCATGCCACAAACTCGTCTGGTCTTCAGTCATTGGTGTCTAATGCATTAAACCTGTTCTTAAGGTACTCTCTGAACTCAGGTGGGATATACTTAGGTCAACCTTGGCTCTCATACACTTATTCTAATTTTCTTCAGTTTCAGTTTGAACCTGCATACATGCAGTTGATGGTCTAATCCACAATTAACACCTGGTCTTGTTCTGAGTTTTGATATGGAGCTTTTCCATTGTCTCTTTCCAGAAATGTAATCAATTTGATTGCTGTGTGTTGCATCTCATGAAGTCCATGTGTATAGTTACCATTTATGTTGGTGAAAAATATATTTGCAATGAAAAAGTCGTTTGTCTCACAAAATTCTATCATGTGATCTTGAGTATCATTTCTGTCACCAAGGCCATGTTTTCCAACTAGTGAGCATTCTTCTTTGTTTCCAACTTTTGCATTCCAGTCACCAATAAATATCAGTACATCCTGATTACATGTTTGGTCTATTTCACATTACAGAAGCTGCATTTGTGGCCTGAGAGGTAGGTACGTAAATTTGAATAATACTGGCCTTCCTTATGTTGCCTTTATTAGGTGCCGCCAAGTCATGTCCAACTCATAGAGACCCTCATAAGGTTTTCAATGGCTGATTTTTTGGGGGGGATTACCTTGGGAGTGGATTGTCACATCCTTCTCCCATTTTTGTAGTGCTGTATCAAGCCCAAGACCTCAGAGACTGTAGAGCATCACTCTACCAACTGAACTAAATCCCAGCCCTGGCCTTCCTTATAGGCTGTTGTTGTTGTTGTTACGTGCCGTCGAGTCGGTATCCGACTCATAGCGACCCTCTGTACAACAGGTGAAACACTATTGTCAGTGCTTCTCTGCTGTGCATAGGGTTTTCAATGGCAGATTGATTTTTTTGGGGAGGGGGTTGCCACGTCCTTCTCCCAAGCCTGCAGCACCTGGTGTTCCCAGGCGGTCTCCCATCCAGGTACTAACCAGGCCCGGCCCTGCTTAGCTTCCGAGATCTGCTGGGATTGGATTCCACAAGGGTATGGCTGCAGGCCCTCCTTATAGGCATCTGGATATTATTCTATCACTGACAGCATTATACTTCAGGAAAATCTTGAGATGTCCTTTTTGATGATGAATACAACCCTATTTATCTTTGATTTGTCATTCACAGCATAGTAAAACGTATGATTATCAGATTCCAAATGTCCCACGCTGGTCCATTTTAGCTCACTGATGCCTAGAATGTTGATGTTTATGTGATCCATTTCCCTACTGACAATTTCTAATTTTCCCAGATTCATACTATATACATTCCAAGGTCCAATAATTAATGAGTGTTTACAGTTGTTCCTCATTTTGAGTCATGCCACATCGGCAATGGATGTCCTTGGGTCTTTACTCCATTTCCATAATTAAGGTAGACTCTACTTTGAGGAGGCAACTCTTCCCCAGTTGTCCTTTGAGTGCTTTCCATCCTGAGGGGCACATATTCTGGCACTATATCAGACAGAGTTTCTCTGATGTTCATGGAGTTTTCAATGGCTTATTGTTTCAGGAGTGGGTTGCCGGCTCCTACTCTATGGTCTTTGTTAGTCTGGAAGCTCAGCTGAAACCTGTCCACCCTGGGTGACTCTGCTGGTATCCCTAATTCTGGTAGCATAGTTTTCAGCCTTATAGCAATACACAAGTATCAAGGGTACAGCAAACTGACAGACATGTGGGGGCATGTAAATATAGCTATATAATATGTAATCTTTTGAGCCTGTTTTCTTTGACATAAATGTTTTATAGTTAATACATGTTGTAGCATGTATCAATACTCATTCCTTTTTATGAATGAATGATACTCTATCAAATGGGTACATGATATTTTGTTTATCCATTCATCAGTTGATAGACCTTTGTGGATTTTCCCTTTTTTGATTATTATGAATAATTCTGCTATGAACATTCATGTACAAGTTTTTATTAGAACACCTGCTTCCAGTTCTTTTAAGTATATACCAAGTAGTGGAATTGCTCAGTCAAATGGTGATTCTATGTATAACTCTTTGCATACTACTGAACATTTTTCCAAAGCAGCTGCACATTTTACATCCCCACTAATATATAAAGCTACAGATTTCTCCCAGCCTTGCCAACATGTGTTATTCTGTCATTTTTATTTTAGCTATCCTACTGTGTATGAAGTAGTATCTCAATGTGGTTTTGATCTACATGTTCCTAATGAATAATGATATTGAACATCTGTGTATATGTTTGTTACATATATTATAAAAGGACATTTTCCTGGACTGGATCACACTATGGAAGGAGGGGTAGTCCAACAGTAGCCATCTGCACACAGGAAAGGCAACAAACCTGGCAGCCGCTCAGCTTAAGAAGCTGGAAACTTAGATGAGAAGGGGGGAAGGGGGGGAAACATAGGAGAAGGTAAGGGGTAACCTATATGAATAATGTTTATCAAATTCATATATGAAAATTGTCACAATGAAAAGCATGTCAAAATGAATCACATTATGATGTACATTAAAAATTTCTAATAAAAAAAAAGAAGCTAGAAACCCCAGAAGTCACTGTCCAATCCTGAGGCCTAGAAGCTCCCTGAGGTGTTGGGCTGTTGTTTTCACATTGAAAGGCAAAACAACTGGAGTAGTAGCAAATAGACCCACATACTCAGGAAGAGTGGAGCCTATACACTTGGCTGGCTTTTTTCTTCATTCCTTCAATCCATCCAACCCCAGCTCACTGTAGGGTACCACCTACATTCAGGGTCTGGTTTTCCTCTTTAATTTCTGTCTGACTTTCCAATTCTCCCTGGGAACACCCTCACAAATGTACTTCAGGAGTATTTTACTAATTTTAGGCATCTCTCCATCTACTCTAGTTGACAACCAAGTCTAATCATCACAACTTCCATCCATCCTCTTTGGATACATGACTATTCAGATACTTTCCCCATTTTAAAATACCATCTTTGTCCTTTTTATTGTTGAGTTGTAAAAAGCCTTCTTAATGCATTCTGCATAAAAGTTCCTTTTCTAATATATGATTTGCAAATATTTTCTCCCATTCTGTAGGCTGTCTTTCTACTTTCTTAAGTGTTCTTTGAAGCACAAAAGTTGTAAATTTTGATGAATTCCAATTTATCTATCTTTTTGTTGTTGAAATCCAAAATCACAAAAATTTATGCCTAGATTTTCAGCCAAGAATTTTATAATTTTAGCCTTCACTTTAAGTATTTGATCCATTTCATCCATTCTGTCTTTATGTTGCGAAGGAAAGGTTCAACTTCTCTCTTTTGCATGTGGACGTCTTATCCTCCCAGCAGCATTTGTTGAAAATACAATTCTTCCATCCCCTTGAATTGCCTTGGCAACATTGTTGAAAATCAATTGACCATAAATGTGAGATTTCATTTCTGGTTTCTCAGCAACAGCAACATTCTATTACATGGATCTATCTACCCTAATTTCAATACTCAATGTTTTGCTACTATAGCTTTCTAACAAGTTTTTAAATCAGGAAATGTGAGGCCTACATATTTTTTTCAAATATAGTTTTAGTTATTATGGATTCCTTGTATTTCCATATTAGTTTCAGGATCAGCTTGACTATATTTACGAAATGAGAGCTTGAATTTTGTTAAGTATTACATTTAATCTTTAGATCAATTTGGAAGTACTATCATCTTAACATTAGTAAGTCTTTTGATTCACGAACATGGTATACCTTTCCATTTGGTGGGGAATTCTTTAATTTCCTTCAGTGATAGTTTATAGCTTTCAGTGTATTAATCTTATAAATTCTTTTGTTAAGATTTTCCTAAGTATTTTTATTTTTTTATTGTAAGGACACATTTTTTTGTGAAGCTACGGATGGAACCCAGGGCCTCAAACATGCTTGTTGTTGTTGTTGTTGTTAGGTGCCGTCGAGTCGGTATCCGACTCATAGTGACCCTCATAGGGTTTTCAATGGCTGACTGTTTCAGGATTGCCTTGGGAGTGGATTGCCAGGTCCTTTTCCCATTTTTGCAGTGTTGGGAATTGAACTGGGGGCCTCAGAGACTGCAGCACAGCGCTCTACCCACTGAGCCAAATCCCAGCCCCTCAAACATGCTAGGCAAGTGTTTTACCAGCGTTACACACAAGCCCAGGAATTCTTTGCTTAATTTCATTTTTGGATTTTTAAGTGCATGTATCCATATTTACTTATTAATCTCTGGTCTTTTGCAAATGGAAACATTTTTTTAGTAAAGTATTTTCCTCCTATGTTGATCTATGACTGAGTAAAGGCTTGAATATGTAATAGTGTGATGATAAATTTGAGTTTTATTTATCTCTTTATTCATTCATTTATTTATTTTTTGTAGTACTGGGTGTTGAACCCAGGGTCTCGCACTCGTATGCTTTGCAGGTATTGTACTACTGAGCTTCACCCACAGCCCATTTTTTAACTTTTTGAGACAAGGTCTCACTAAATTATGCAGACTGCCTCTGGTCTCAAATTTTCTATCCTCCTGCCTCTGCTCCTGAGTTGCTGGGATTATAGATGTGTGCCTCAACACCCAGCTTAAATTTGAGTTTTATATAAATTCTAGTTTTCACCAAGAAAATTCAAAAGGTTGACTACTTCATGTACCATTGGTAATCAGCATATAGAAATTCTATTAATAATTTGAGTCTAGCTAGGCACAATAGTACATGCATCTAATCCCAGCAACTTAGGAGTCTGAGGCAGCCTGTGTGATGTAGCAAGATTCTGACTCAAAATTTAAAAAAATGACCTGGGGTGCAGCCCAGTAGTGGGTCATTTGCAAAGTATGTGTGAGGCCCTGGACTTAACTACCAAGTATACTGTGTGAGATTGTATGTCAAGTTAAAAGCCTTAAATTTTGAAACTAATTTTTGTAAATTTTATTAAATTGTCAAGATCATATGAGAACTGTGAGACTTTAGAAGTTTTTAGGAAGTGTGGGAATTTTTATAACAAAATATTTTTAAAGATAATTATGTTATATATTCAATAAATATGCTATTCAAAATTAGTACTTTAATTAAAGGTAAGATTTTAGCAGTGCTATTTCACTTATACTTTAGAAGACATGTGAGACTGCATAAGCTACTGTACTAGAATCTGAAGGTTTTCAATGTGTGGATATAATTGTTTATATTTATATAGTAATGTATTTCTCAAGTGTAAGAGTAGTTAATAGACTTTTAGACACAGTCAGCAATCAATTATAGATTTCAGTAACACAAAATTTTATTTATAAACATACCTTATTCACAGTGAATTCCCAAAGGCCTAAGGATGTGGACAGTTTCAGTTCTTCCTCCCTCCAAACCTTGCACTGATATGTCAAAATAGACTATCAAAATTACTATCAACAGTCCAGGAAATAAGAGCAAGAATAGACAAATTGGACTTCATTATATTGGAAAGCTTGTGCCCTGCAAAAGAAACAATCAACCAAATTAAAGCTTACAGAGTGGGATAGAATCTTTACAAAATATTCACCAAAGGATTAATATCTGGAATACATAAATAACTCAAAAAATTAAACAATAGAGAGTAAATAATCTAATCAATAAATAGGCAATGGAAGTGAATAGAGTCTTTTCAAATGAAGAAATACAAGGGGTTAATAAATCCATGAAAACATGCTCAAAATCTTTAGCCATCAAGGAAATAAAAATCAAAACTACATTGAGATTCTATCTCACCCCAATTAGAAGAGCTAGTGTCAAGAAAATAAACAGCAACAAATGCTGGTGAGGATGTGAGGAAATAGGAACTCTTGTTCACTTCAGGTGGGAATGTAAATCAGTCCAGCCACTATGGAAATCAATATGGAGGCTCCTCAAAAGACTGACAATAGAATTTCCATAAGACCCAACCATATCACTTCTGGGTATATAAGCAAAAGAATTAAAGTCAGCTTACTACAGAGATAACTGCCTGTCAGTATTCATTGTAGCACTATTCATAATAGTCAGGAGAAGGACATGGCAACCCACTCCTAAGGCAATCCCGAAACAATCTGCCATTGAAAACCCTATGAGGGTCACTATGAGTCGGACATGACTTGACGGCACCTAACAACAACAACAACATTCATAATAGCCAAATTATGGAACTAGCCTAAGTGTATATCAACAAATTAATGGATAAAGAAAATTACACACACACACACAGACACACACATACACACACACACAGGAGCTTTCCTCAGCCATAAAAAAGAATGAAATTACATCATTTGCAGGAAAAATGGATGGAACTGGAAACATCATGTCGAGTGAAATAAGCCAGACTGAGAAACAAAAATGTCACATGTTTTCACTCACATATAGAAGATAGGAGAGGAGAAGGACATGAAAATAAAAAGGAGAAATTCTAGGGATATTGAGACATAAGGGAAAAGGGAGATAGGAATAGTACAGTATAATAAAAGAAGGTAAGTGTGCTCAAAGACATTATATATATTTATATGTGTGTATGTATATATGTGTATGGAAATGCCACAATGAAACCCCTTTGTACAATAAATATACTCTCAGAAAAACTAAAAATTTGAATAAAGAAAGAAAATTGCAATTAACAAAATATATTTCAACATTTCTATTTTATTAGTTCATCAAAACAGCAATTATCAAATGCTTACTAGTGTGAGTTTCATTCTTGTTTTCCTTTATCTTGACTGCTGTTGGTTTAAATAATAGATACAAAAAAAATTTTTATAGATAATGTGAATAATTTGCCCCTGAAGAATTGAGAGTTAGGGCTGTGGATACAGCTCATTGGTAGTATGCTTGCCTAGCATGTGCAAGGCCCTGAGTTCAATCTGCAGTACTGCCAAAAATGAGAGTTGAATACATATATTAGTACTATGATTCATATATGAAAAATTATATGAGACTACATGTATGTATATAATAGGCTTTTGGTGTTCCCTTTTAATATCTTCATTGCTTTTGATCATAGAAAATATAGGTTGATTTCACCTCCTCACTTCTCTCCAAGAATTGATATTCTAATTTCACAAAGACTCATCACTGTACATTCAAAAGACCATAAAGAAGATGATACTCAAACCATGAAACACACATTAGGAGTAATTCAGCTAAAAGACCACACCAATATCATTTCAGGATTTTGAACATGGTATAGGATGAAATGAAGAATAAATATGTTATTAATGCATATTTTTTTTTCTTCTCTTTGGGCAACATATCTTACTTTTCATAGAATTTTAAAATACCTTTAGAAGAATTCTCAGAGTGCTGTTATGGGCAATACTGAAGGCTTTAATCTAGTCATTTTTACATGAAGAGCTAATAGTGGGCTCTTTTTGAGATCACATATCAGTATCTTCTACCAGTGTTTGATTGAGTTTTGTGTAGAACCATTGAATGCAGCATGTCTAGCTATGGCAAATAGAAAAAAATGTGTATGTCCAGAATACTGATTACTCCCTATTTACATAGATAATGTTATTAATAATGATGTTAGTATTCATGTGCCTGCAGCTGTAGCCCTGTGGCATCCGATCCCGTCAGATCTCGGAAGCTAAGCAGGGTCAGGCCTGGTTAGTACCTGGATGGGAGACCGCCTCGGAACACAAGAAGCTGTAGGCTGGGAGAAGGACCTGGCAACCCCCTCTCAAAAATCAGTCTGCCATTGAACACCCTATGAACGGCAGAGAAGCACTGACAATAGTGTTTCCCCTGTGGTACAAAGGGTCGCTATGAGTTGGATAGGGTATGGGATTTGGCTCAGTGAGTAGAGCGCTGTGCTGCAGTCTCTGAGGCCCCGCGTTCAATTCCCAGCACCGCAAAAATGGGAGCAGGGCCTGGCAATCCACTCCCAAGGTAATCCCGAAGCACTCAGCCATTGAAAACCCTATGAGGGTCTCTATGAGTCGGATACCAACTTGACGGCACCTAACAACAACTAGTATTCATGTATGTGTCTGTGTCTACATGTATGAGAACTTACATTAAATGATGTAGGCACTGCACACAGTGTCTGTCATCAATTCCATGCCCCACTTTTTGCCTTCAAGGTAGCTTGACCTTTTTTTAACTAAGCTACCATCACTTAGTGTGCCATCCTTCACCACAGCCATTGTTTTTCCTGCTCAGCAGTTGATGTCTGTGTTTCCACCTATAAAGAGAATGTTTAGCTCAAACTAAATTGGTAGATATTGGTAAGACTGTGATAAGTACAGTCCTGCACAGTGTGATATGATTCATGTCTCTCTGCATTTCATTCTGAATTTTTACAAGGAAAAGTGTTCTGTTGTTGAAGAATACAGTCTTCCTAGGCCTTTTGCTATGCATCAGCAAAACAAGTGATTAAACTATCATTGAAACATGAATATTACAAAAGCTGTAACTTAGTGCTCCAGTGTTGACAATTTGAAAGCAAAGGCTAAGAGTCAATATTGACTTTGGCCAGATTCTCTTTCGCTTACCTATAATAATGCAGAATTTCTTCAAAAAATCACATTCTCTATTGTTTTTCTACATGTAATTTAGTTCTTTTTAGTTTTCCCCACCTTTGAGCTATGGTAGGAAAATAAATGAAATGATAAATGAACTCATAATCACTATATTATAATCCATAACAAATTTTGAGAAAAGATAAAATGAATCAGGCGATTAGTGGTTGTTTGTTGATGTTAGGTGCCTTCTGAGTCAAGAGTCTGACTCATAGTGAGCCTATGTACAACAGAACAAAACGCTCCCCCACACTGTGCCATGACTGCTACTATGTTAATGCTTCTCTAATATTCATAGGTTCTCAATGGCTGATTGTTTCAGGATTTTTTCAGGAGTGTACTGCCACATCCTTCTCCCATTTTTGCAGTGCTGGGGATTGAACCCAAAGAGCATAGCACAGCACTCTACCCACTGAGCTATAGGTTACCAATGGAGATATCTTCCTTTCTAATGCATGAAGGTCTAAAGGGATAGAGGCTAAGAAGTTTTCCATCTGCAAGTTATGAGAATTTCTCTCCTATAATACCAAATCACTACAACTAGTTGCTTTGCTATTTTTACGTAAGTTATGGTCTACAAGTCCAGTATGTTGGCATATGCCTGTCATCCCAGGGACTTGGGAAGTAGAGGCAGGAGAATCACAAATTTGAGGCCAGAGGAATCCTGCATAAGTTAGCGAGGCCCTGTCTCAAGATAAAAAAAAAAAAAAAATTAAAAAGGGGGCTGAGAGTGCAGCTCAGTGGCAGAGCACTTGTGAAGTATGTGCAAGGGCCTGAGTTTAACCTCCTAGTACCACAAAAATGAAGGAAGGAAGGAAGGAAGGAAGGAAGGAAGGAATAAATAAATAAATAAATAAATAAATTGTGGTCTATTTGTGGTTCTAATTGTGGTTCTTTCCTATATTGTTACCTCTATTGACCTACAGCTTTCTTAACTTTAATATAAGCTGTCAAAGGGTAAGGCCATCTTCTTTTAAAATCACTTTCATAAGTATTTATGCATATGTCCTCTTGATATACAGTCATGCTATTAACTAAGAAACTTCAATAACATAACTCCATGAGACTTTTTTTATTTTGTGAATAACACTTACCTGGCCTCATTATATAATCTAAAGTACAGAAGAAGGAGATGGTGTAGCCTTTGGTAAGGCTTGTATATAAAGGTTAATATGCATCACCCAGTTTTGCTCAGCTTTTTAAAAACAAGAGCATCTATTTGTTAAAGTCTGTACATAGCACGTAAAATCTAGTATTTGTTTACCCTAGAGTATTTGTAATTGTTTTAGATTTATAATATTATTGGCAAGACTGAGTGATGTATTTTAAGAAGTGATAAAAAAAGCCTGTAATGAGGACAGCAATTGAATAAACTAGACACTAAGTTGAGAACAGAAGTGTACACATAAACATGGTCTGCTAATCTCCTGCCCATTGAAGACATTTGTCAGTTCTAGGACCTCAAGAGTTAAATGTATAATCAACCCTCTTACATAGAAGAAAGTAACTTTCAATGAAAAATAAGGTCCTCAGCTGGTCATTTATTATCTCAAAGGGTGTATTTTATTATAAATGTCAATTCCACAAAATTATGTGTCCAGTAATACATAATTATGTTCAAAATTGCATTTGAAATCTGTTATTAAGAGTTAACAGTGAACATTCTTAAAATAGTTATTATTCTTGGCCTTAACACAAAAAGCAATAATGGAAGTATTTTAGGGAGTTAAAAGCTGCAAGGGATTGGCCTCTGAATAAAGCCACTGCAGGTGTGTTTCTTAATGGGCTGTTAATTTTGTATCGGGTGAACACAAAGGACAGAGACCATGTGTGTTTTTAAACTGTTTGGTGTGGAGACAGAGTTGATGGCTGAAAAATACAAAGGTGGTATGGAATGAGGCCAAATTGAACTTTCCCTCCTGAGGTATAATCTTCCTTGCTTAAAATCAAGGCAAACTAATTCTCTTTCCTCTTATATCCCTTCCCTCCCCACTACCAGATAACAAAGATTCCATAGAAATATATGTTAAACTAGCACATCAGAAATGATTAGAAAATATAACAATACTAAAGTTATGATTGTCCAAACTCACTATCCTCCCTCACAGAGTATCTCCCTCTGGGTTTCTTAGTTTTAGTTTTGTTATTGTTGTTGTTGTTGTTGTTGTTGTTGTTGTTGTTAGGTGCCTCAGAATTGGTTCCAACTCATAGCAACACTATCTGCAACAGAAAGAAACTCTCCCCTATACTGTACCATATGCTGCACTATGTCACCCAAATCTATGGCCATACCACCCCATCTGATCTCATCAGACTTCAGAAGCTAAGCAGGGTCAGGCCTGGTTAGTACTTGGATAGGAGACCACCTCAGAATACAGGATGTTGTAGGCTTGGGAAAAGGACCTGGCAGTTCACTGCTGAAACAATCAGCTATCAAAAACCCTATGAGTAATAAAGGGAAAAAAACTATGAATACCAGAGAAGCACTGACATAGTACCATGCATGGCAGTGTTAGTTCTGTTGTACATAGGGTCACAATGTGTCCAACCCAACTCCAGGGCACCTAACAACAAATCACAATCATGGGGTCAGTTTTGACAAGACCTTACCCTTCACACCTAATGTTCTCTAGAATTTTGATTCTCAGGGTGTAGACTGTGTACTATGCAACATGGACATCTCTTGAGAAGTTATAAGAAATGTCTTATTCCAGATCTATTGAATCAGAAGTTATATTTTAACAAGAACTTCCTTCTTATATACATTTAAGTTTGAGAAGCTGTGCTCTAGAATCTTTCTTTGCATCATTTCTCATATCTTCCTCCTTCTTTCCATTCCCATTAGATTATTTTTCACTGAAATATACTGTTCTCCATGAGCTGTTTTTACTTACCCTAAATTCAGATCTTCATATCACTTCACCTGAGTTATTGCTCTGTAATTCCTGTTGTTCTTCTGTCTCCCTGCTCTAATTTATCCTACATTCTCCAAGAGTAGTCTATGGAATATGCTCAAACCTCTTCTGCCACCTTTCTTTCTTTCTTTCTTTCTTTCTTTCTTTCTTTCTTTCTTTCTTTCTTTCTTTCTTTCTTTTTGGTGTTAAGCATCAAACCCAGGTCCTTGCAAATGTGAGGCATGTGCCTTACCTCTGAGCTACATCCCTAGTTCTTCCTTCTTAAAAACCTTGAATGGCTTCCCATCCTTTACTAAACAAATCCTATGGATTGGTACTCAAGGTGCTATAGAAAATAATATCATTTTTCCCTCTAGCCCTATTGCTGGAGCCCAACTGCTCCTCTTTATACCCCCATTTACCTTCCTCTTCGTTTTAGTTCAAGCTTTCTTTTCCATGTTTTAAAATCTTCCCCAATAGCTCTGTGTAATCCTCATATTCAATGCCACATCATATAATAACTCTTTTATGATTCATTCATTCATTCATTCTTTGAGTAAGTATGTGTTGACCACATATATCCTTTGCTTGCATTTACCTGAATTCTTCTAGGTACTTGGGACAAAGCAATGAACAAATCAGTCACAGTCCTTGTCCTCACAGTGCTTATATCCTACTGAGGGAAAACAGAAAATAATAAAAAATAAGTAAAATATATGATGTGTTAGATGGGAATGAGTGCTAGAGGGAAATAAAAGACAATAAAGGGGGCAGAGACAGTTAGAGATGAGGAATATCCCTTGACCAAATACTGTTTCCTTCTTTGAATACCAAGAGCACTTATTGTTCCCTTACAATGTGGCTGTGTGTGTAGTTGTGCCATTTTCTCTGTGATTTTCAAAGCTTGTTGAGAGCACAAACTGCATCTTTTTCATCCTTGTAACTCTTGGAGTTACCAAGATGTTGTTGTTGTTGTTGCTGTTAGGTGCTGTCAAATAGTGTCTGACTCATAGTGACCCTCACAGGATTTTCCCTGGCTGATTGTTTCGAACTGGGGTCCTCAGAGAGGACAGAGCAGCACTCTACCAACTGAGCTAAACCCCACCCCATTACCAAGATAGCACATAGTAAATAATGGTTAAAATGAATCAAACTGATTGATATAAATACAATAGGAGTTTAAGAGAAGGGATAAACTGACATAGTGGTTGGTGGGAGAAGGTTCCTTAGAAAACATTTAATTTGGGCAAGACCTGGTGGGGAGGAAGAAAAACTTAAGTTGTTTTGATATATCTGTTCTTGAAAAGCTAAAAAGTGCTTTATAAGTTGAAATTAATACAATGTATAATTTTCTCTGTCTTTAAAAAACAGTGTTTCAGAAGGGACGAGCAATAGACACTGGAGAAGTTGACATTGGCGCACAAGTCATGCAGACCATTCCACCTGGCTTATTCTGGCGTTTCCAGATTACTATCCACCATCCTATATATCTGAAATTCAATATTTCTTTAGCCAAGGACTCTCTGCTGGGAATTTATGGTAGAAGAAACATTCCACCTACGCATACCCAGGTATTTGATATAATAAGAATTTTTGTAACTCCTTTTAAAGGGTGGTGGTTTGAACAGTTTGGAAGTTGTGATTTATGAAGTGTGTAGGAGTCAAAGGTGAGGGGATAAAAGTCTTTGCAACAATGAAATACTCAGAAAAATTACACTCAGACTAATGAAAAATGGCATGGAGAAATAAGGAATAGCATTTTGCAGAGCAGATCCAGAAAAGAGAGTTTAAAAATTTATTCTTTGAACTTGATCTCTGCTTCCCAGAACAGGGTAATCATGACCTTCCCAGCTCTCATCTAAGTTAGTTTCAGTACCCTCACCCTCTTCACTGTTTCTGTATATCCTTTTCCCCATGAAAGAATGCTCATCAGTCAGAAGTTGGTGGAAAAATGAATCAAAGAGGTAGATTAAGCCTTACAGATGAAACGTTTTCTTCCTATTAACAGTAGTTCATAATTATTCAAATATGTAAAACCTTTTGTAGTTTACATAGCCCATTCATAATCCTTAGCTACCTCATTTCTCTTATATTAAACTTAACTTTTTCCCTACATTAATCCATTTGGAGCTCTGTTCCATCCATCTAAGAAGTTGTAAAAAGAATTAAATATACAGCCTATGCTTTTTTCTCTAATAGATATGACTAGAGTCACCACCTCACCTTCTGGCCCAGAATAGGCAGGGAATCACAATGTCATTCAAATGTGGCATAAAAAAAATGAAAGTGCAAAGAAGTGTGCCATGTACTTGTCCACTGATAAGGGAAAAAGTGGGATCTTTTGAACAAGAAAATATGTAACCACAAAGGTAGTAAATTATAATGAATGCTCTCAAATTTTTGCACTATTCATTTATTTGTTTTAAAAACTATAAAACTGTTTTTAATTTGTGGGAAAAATCACATTTCTAAGCAGAATGTGTGTTTTCAAGTGTCTTCTATTAGTTACTTTAGTAAAATTTCAGGATTCTTCTGTACAATACTAAAGATTTTTTTCTATTTTAGGTACTTTTTGTGTTTGTTTTAAACAGTTATTTTGAATACTCCAAAACTTAAAGGTTTATAAGATAAAAGTAGTGAAAGGTTTTTTTTCAGCATCAATAACTGATTTTTAGTTTAAATACACTTAAGAATTAATAACATTCTCTTCTAATTTGCCCACCTCCAAAGCAAGTAAGTATGGGATAGGTCAATTGAATTTGTAGATGGTTAATGGTCAGAAGTAAAAGTATTTCAGGTTCATACTTGTGTTTGTATTTTTTCTAGTTTGATTTTGTAAAACTAATGGATGGCAAACAACTGGTGAAGCAGGACTCCAAAGGCTCTGATGATACTCAGCACTCTCCTCGGAGCCTAATCTTAACCTCACTTCAAGAGACAGGTTTCATAGAGTATATGGACCAAGGGCCTTGGTACCTGGCATTTTACAATGATGGAAAAAAGATGGAGCAAGTATTCGTGTTAACTACAGCAATTGGTAAGCTGCCTTGGCTATTATTTTGAATTTACAGTGTACCTCACGAAAGACAGAGGTAATGAAAGTAATATAGGAATCATTTAAATTTATTGCTTACTCTAATCCAAAGTCATTGTTCAGGATAGGTCACTATGAGAAAAGTTTGTATTATTATGCCCATTGATGTTGTCTAAATCTGGTTAAGATTTTTTTTAATTATCCATTATTTGCTGCTGTTCTAGGACTCTTGTCATATACCTTTTCTATGTGTCCTCAGAAAGGATAATTACGTAGGTAAAACTATTTCCAAGTCTACATAGATGAACAACTTCAAAGAAAGGAATAAACCTGTTATTTCAATTTCTAGTGTAAAAGAAAGCAAATAAATACCTTTTAAAATATAAAAACTGGCATCAATACAGTTCTTTAGAACAACTGATTCTAGAACCATTAAGGCTTCAAAATATGGCATGAGTATTTAGAGAAAAATATTAAAGATAAGAAGTTGAGTCATTCACAGCCCTTTCTTGCAGGATTTTTTAGTTTGATAATCATCACAATGGCTTTTTCAGTGTGCAGGGCCTTTTAAAACATATTCTTTTTAAATACAATGCCTTTACACACTCTTATTCGATGTCACCCTAGTTAGCCAGAAACATCTCAGGCTTTTGTCATTTCTTGGTAAATTTATTCCCCATGACCTTTTGTGTGAATAAAGCCAAGCTCTTTAGCAATTTGAGAATCCTTAGGGTAAATGGTTCGTGGACACCCTATCATTTTGGGTAAATTTTCCTAGAACATGTCTTTTAAAAGAAGGGAAAATATTTTACAGCTGTCAGTTTTCTATACAACTTTCAATACTTTATCCTTTAGTTAACCTGTTAGCCATATGTTTAGGAAGATGTGTTGACTGTTAATAGATATACCATCTGCTCTTTATAATAATTTTGTTCCATTTTTATTTGATACTGAAGACCTTGAGTGAGTAGAAAATGGTATTCTAGACATAAGATTATTTAAAACTTTTCCTCTAAAGTCATCAAAAAAGCAATAAAATTTCACTGATGATTTTTCCCCTAGAGAAAAACTCCACTCATCTTCCATTTTCAAAAGACAAAATATTTGTTTGTTAAATTAGAAAAATACACTTTTTCAGTCCTGCCAGTTTTGTCACTCAAAGTGCATCCATTGAACCTGCCTCACTGAAAATATCAAAGCCCAACTTTGTTAATATCAATGCTATTGTATTATGAGAGATTGTTTCTTCTGAGAAATTAAAACATGAAATATTTGTGAAAGTTTTCTCTCTTCCTTTTATTTTAACCCCTCAGCTCAAGTTAAAAACACTAATCAAGAGACAGGTCTGGTAGCACATCTGTGTAATCCCAGGGACTCAGGAAGCTGAGGCAGGAGGATGGCAAGTCCAAGGCCAGAAGCAACCTGTGTAACTTAGTAAGATCCTGTCTCAAAATAAAAAAATATTTAAAAAATCGGCTGAAGGTGTGACTCAGTGGTAGAGTGCTTGCAAAAGTATGCACAAGGCCCTGTGACCAACTCCCTGGGCCCTGGAAAAAAGCACTAATCAATCTATTAACCTTTCAAAAATCAATAGACCCAGAAATATGCTTGGAGCTTTTGCCTGTAACTTTCTTCATCCCAAAAGCAACCTAACCTTTGAGATCCATTCCTATCATCCATACATCAAGCTGTCAGTTTCAGATTTAACAATATATTTGGGTTTTTGCTAATGTAAATCAGTTTCTTTACTTTTCAGTTCTCTTTTTAAGATTAAAAGCAACATGAACATTTCTCCTGCTGTTCCATTTTTTAAAATGCATGTAAATCTCCAAATACAAAGGCTTATAAGTCATTTATATCAAAATTCCCACATATTTTTTATGTTTGTATAGTTTATCTTAATCAATGTAAAAAGAGGCTAATATATTTCATTAATCAAAGTAAGGTTTATGTGAATTTGTTCTATGTGCTGCTCATTCATCTATTTCATGTTAGAATCAGCTGATCCTAACTACCTTGTTGTTGTAGTTAGGTGCAGTCAAGTTGGGTCTGACTCATAGCAACTCTCACAGGGTTTTCATTGGCTAATTTCTTTGGGATTGCTTTGGGAGTGGATTGCCACATGCTTCTCCCACCTAACTACATTAGGTCCACTAATAACAAAGATCAAACATAATAACTGGCATTTTTAATTTTAAATGGCCTATATTAATACATATTATTTTCTAGTATGCAGAGTTGTCAATATTCCCTAACCTCAGGCAACTTGATCTGCAATGCAGTTGCCGCTCTGCTCTAAGCACTGTGGTATGTGCTTTACATTCAGTTAACTTGGTGGATTCTCATCACAAATTTGATAGATCGGGTATGTTGTTGCTGTTAGGTGCTGTCAAGTCAGGTCCAACTCATAGTGACAATAGGACAATAGGACAAAAACACTTCCCACTACTGTGCCATGCACATGATCTTTTTATGTTTGAGCCCAATGTTGCAGTCACCGTGTTTCCTCTAATTTTGAGTCATGTCAGATCAGAATCTGGAGATCTCAGGGGCTTTATTCCATTCCCATCATTAAGGCGGACTCTCTACTTGGAGGAGGTAACTCTTCCCCAATTATCTTTTGAATGACATTCAGCATGAGGGACTCATTTTTCTGGCATTATAATTGATAGTGCTTCTTTGATATTCAGCCTACAGCCATACCATCCTGGTGTCCAATCCTGTCTTATCTCAGAAGCTGAGCAGGGTCAGATCTGGTTAGTCCTTGGATGGAAGTCCACCTGGGAATATGGACTACTTTAGGCTCCACTTCTGAGACAAGCAGCCATTGAAAACCCTATGAATAGCCGAAAAGCACTGAAAATAGTACCGGGAATGGCAGTGTTGGGTAGTGTTTCATTCTGTTGTGTATAAGGTTCTATGAATCCAACCTGACAGGATGGCAGGTAACAACAACCTAACCTCACTGCTATTGATAGGGTTTTCAGTGGCTAATTTTTGGGGAGTAGGCTGCCTTGTCCTTTTCTCTTCTCTCTAATTTATCTTAGTCTGTAAACTCAGCTGAAACCTGTCCACCATGAGTGGCCCTGCTGGTATCTGAGATACTGGTGGTATAGTTTTCAGGCATCACCGCAACACCCAAGCCCCCACAGCACAACAAGGTGACAGACGCATGGGAAGATCAGATATAGTCATAATTATATTACAAATAAGGACATAGAGTCTTGAACAGAGTAATTAATTTGACAAGGTCTCCTAGACATGACATGGCAAAATTGAGATTTGAGACTCAGACAACAACATGTCTGATTCCAAAACCTACACCCTTTAGGCTATACCCATTCTATAAGATTATTTATTACCTTTCGTTTCCTCCCATGAAAAAAGCTGCCAGCAGCAAAACCGATCATCATTGCAGGGATTTTCTGCTCTAGCATATGAACAAAGTTTTAAACATATAACTTCATATGAATCTTTAATGAACTGAAGTCTGAGAAATGATTCTGAAATAAGATTGAAAAGGTAGAAAACAAAGCTTACTAGAGGCCAACATAAATAGAAAACACGTTTTTATCATTATGTTTTCCTCCTACAGCCATGTTCCCCTTGTATTCCCTAGGCTGTCCCAACATCTCTTTGAAATCCAGTGAAGG
>VMDO01025443.1:0-28269 GCA_007922755.1 Pedetes capensis
TTGTTTTAAGCCACATTGTAGGGGCATGTGTTACCTGAGAATAGAGCAAATGAGAGTCTGTAACAATGGCCTGGGGTCTCCTGGGGGCCACCCTGGCTTTGTGAGTCCCCTCCGCGGCCCACCACCCACGAGGCCTCTTCTCCGTGGCTCGCCGACTGTAAACCTACTCTGGGCAGAAAACCAGCCACACCCAGGTCCCAGCCTATCTTCACCTTCCTGGGTAGTATCTCCACCACGGGGCCACACTGAAAGCATTTTTGTGAAAACAGGCGAATCCACGTGTCTGTGCTGAGGCCTGGGCTTTGGTCACGGAGCCACGGAGCCACGGAGCATTGCAAGTCTTTTTTTAGCTATATATTCTATTTCCTCTGATCTTTGAGTGTCCAGCAAAAACCAGTGGTTGGGTTCCTTGCACTCCAAGATGAACGATCTTCTTCCCTGTCGGGGGAAAAATATCTTGGACTGCTTGCTTGCTATTCTATTTTTTGCCTTCCATAAAAAACTCCTCATTCCCATCAATGTGGGAGAAACTGTGATTGTCACACCGATACTTGGGGCTCAGGGAAGTGAGCGCCTCTCTTAAGAATCACAATAAATCCAGCTCCGAGGGATGAATTCCTCAAACCAGGCGCTGGGCACTCAGCTGGTTTTCATTACGGGGTCTCGAAAAAAATAGATGGCGTTTCCGTTTGTTATTTATGTGCCCGGGGAGTGTAATGGTTGTAATGATTAATACTGAATTTCTGAATTTATTCTAAAGAGGCACTTCATAAATATTGAACAGTGCTATTATCTGCAGGTATCTCAATTTGTTTTATTAAAATGGAAATTCAGAAATCATCAATAAAGAGATATTGTGCACTCGGAGATGGCCCTGGAGGAGGAGAGGGAGCTCTGTCTTTTTTAACCCGATAACATCGCCCTCCGCTGACAACCATGTATGTCCACCGAGTTTAACCCAGGAAAGAAAAGCTCTCCACCGGATGGATTGACACAGTGTCTGCAACAGTGGGCTTAAATATAAATAAGATTGTGTGCTTGGCACAGTGTTGGACACTATTTTACATCAGGTCGCTATGTCCTATTTTACATCAGGTCCCTGTGAGTTGGAGTCAACTCGATAGCACCTAACAACAACAATAACAATAACTGGGTGCCTTTTGTGGGTTTTGGGGGTACCTTTCTGTGTTACCCCTATGATCAACGAGCAATCGGATCGATAAGCGGGCAGGAACAGTAATTCTGAGAACAAATCCCCTCTTGACTTTTTTATTTTCCATGTGGCAGGAAGATCTTGCAGCTGTCGATGACCCGCGTTAGCAATCACAACTGATCGGGAGGCGTCGTGTTTGCGAGACTGCCCTGGCCAAAGCATGGGGCTTTTACCAACGAGACGTGGCTAGTCCTTGCCACGGAGGCTGAGCCACGGCCAGGGTTACTTTTACCTGCTTCGATGAGGGCCTCGGAGCCGCGTGACGAATGTTCCGGCAGACTGGGGGCCCACGGTGGCCACAGGTGAGACGTGGCGGGTCTGGTGTGACTTCTTGCCGGGACTCAGAGGACGGCGTACAGGCGGCCACAGAGCAAACCCAAAGCCGGCACGTGGGTTCTAAAGTAGAAGAGGAGGGAATGATTGAAGCTGGGGTTCTGATGCGATTTATACCCAGCATTTGTTGAGCGACTGCTGGACCCCACACTTCTTACGTCAGGCCAGGAAAATTTAGAGCAAGATGATGTGTCCACTCCTCAAGAGCCACTAATCGGGTCCACGAAAGAAATTGGTAATGTATTCCCACAGACTCCCTCTCGATCCTTCAGTCCACTGATCTGGAAAAAGCAAGGCTGTAGAATATTACCTGGCCCTGAATCAATATTCCAAAACCCTCCAAATATGGCCCCAGTGTGTGTTTTCTACTTTTTAAGCCCTTCAATGCTCTCTGCTCTGGCTGCAGTGGGCTCTTGGCATCCACAAGATGAAAGGCCATTTGCTCAAGGAAAGTTTATGCTTTCGAATTGTGGTGCTGGAGACGTCTATTGAATATACCATGGACTGCCAAAAGAACCAACAGATCTGTCCTAGAAGAAGTGCAACCAGAGTGCTCCTTGGAAGCAAGAATGGCCAGACTGTGTCTCACATATTTCGGACATGTAGTCAGGAGAGAACAATCCCTGGAGAAGGACATCATGTTTGACAGAGTGGCAGGTCAGCGCAAAAGAGGAAAACCCTCCACCAGACGGATTGACACAGTGGCTGCAACAATGGGCTTAAACATAAATAAGATGGTGTGCCTGGCACGGTGTCGGAGACTGTCGTGTTCTATTTTACATCAGGTCGCTATGAGTCAGAGCCAACTCAATAGCATCTAACAACAACAATAACAACAATAAGAAGAAAGGTTTTGGGGGCAGGGAGCCGGGCGGTTACCGCCCCACGGAGGAAGGGACCCAGAGAAGTAGCAGAACGCGAAGGGATTGGTGCAAACAATCTCGATCCCTTTTGGTTTTTATGCAGAAAACCAGAGACAAGGACGCTGCTGGGCAGAGAGGACAAGTTGCTTTTTAGGGTGATGGACGAAACGGTACGAATTCTAGGAAGTCCCCGGGGGGATTTCAGAAGCAAAGTCAGCCGCCAGTCACTGCACAGAGTGGGGACGCTGGGGAGAAACCAGAGGGGAGAGAGATTCCCTCGCGATGTCTCCGGCACGGCGGGAGTTAACACGGGTGACGACGCTCTCCGTGTTCCAGGGCAGAGGCGGCTTCTGCTCTGCCTCAATATCCCGCGGGAAGCGGGGGACTGGGCTGTGTCAGAGACGGAAGGGTTTTACCCAGTCAGAAAATCCATAAACACTGTGTGCGGGCCGGGGTGGGAAGAGTTAGGAGAACACGGTTCAAAGCCGGGCGCGGTGGCGCACGCCTGTCATCCCAGCGGCTCGGGAGGCGGAGGCAGGAGGATCGCGAGTTCGAGACCAGAGGCAGCCTGTGTCACTTAGCGAGACCCTGTCTCAGAAAGTAAAAAAATGGCGGGGGTGCAGCTCAGTGGTCCAGCACTCGCAGAGCATGCAGGCGCGAGGCCCTGGGTTCAACCCCCGTTACTGCAAACAAAACAAAACAAAAACAAACAAACAAACAAAACCAGTACTGTTCAAATTCTCTGCAACATTCTCCGCTGACCCGGACACCTTGCAAGTTCTTAGCGTGCGCGGTAATTAGCACTCAGCGCCTCTGCCTTTTCAGAAAAAATCTTGATATTTTTTTTATTTGCCGGGCAGGGGTCTATGACTTTCCGAGAACCCCAAATTATCCTCTTATATACAGAGTTTTATTTTTTATTCTTTTTTCCCTTTGTTGGTAAATGTTGGCAGGGTCTGGAGTAACACAGCATTTGCTTTCTCCATTGTGCAGCTATGATATCACTTTTGATTACACTCCCACCAACTTAGCCGGTTTACGGAAACTTTCAATGAATTTGTAGCAAAACTCACATGCGTTTCTGGGCGAGGTCCCCCCGTTTTACGCATGTCCCCATGAAGCTGCCTTGTTTATGTTGAGATCATTCTCTCCCCCTTTATCGCTGTACATTGTTTCATTTTTTACCTGAAATGATAGAATGTCATTGGTCTGCATATTTTTTAAAAAGCATATATCCAGGTGAAATTCATATAACATAAAATTAACCAATTTATGGACATATTTTTAAAACAATGTATCAACAATATATAAAACTCATATAACATAAAAGTAACCAATTTATGGGTATATTTTTAAAACAATGTATCAACAATATATCAAATTCATATAACATAAAATTGACCAATTTATAGGCATATTTTTAAAACAATGCATCAACAATATGTCAAATTCATACAATATAAAATTAACCAATTTATGGGCATATTTTTAAAACAATGTATCAACAATATATAAAATTCATATAAGATAAAAGTAGCCAATTTATGGGTATATTTTAAAACAATGCATCAACAATATGTCAAATTCAAATAACATAAAATTGACCAACTTATGGATGTAGTTTTAAAACAATGTATCAACAATATGTCAAATTCATATAAAATTAACCAATTTATGGGCATAGTTTTAAAACAATGCATCAACAATATATCAAATTTGTACAACATAAAATTAGCCAATTTATGAGCATATCTTTAAAACAATGTATCAATAATATATCAAATTCATATAACATAAAATTAACCAATTCATGGCATTTGGTGAATCATTACAACCCCTCTATGCAGCCCCAGACCATGTCATTCACCCCAGATACACACCGTGTACCCTTTGGCCCTCACTGTCCACTCCTTCTCCCCCACCACCAGGAAATCACAAATCTGCTTTCTGGTTCGTGGAATCGTCTGTTCCGGATGTTTCACAAGGAGTCGTACCATCGGCGACAGAGAACATTTTGTTAACTTGGCATAATGTTTCTCCAGGTTCTTCCAAGTGGTGGCACCTGTCAGCACGTTGTTCCTCTTCATGGCTGTATATTATTTCATTGAAGGTGTGTGGAGCATTGTGTTAATGCACTCATCCGTTGACGGACATTTGGCTTCTTCCATCTTTTGGTTCTTTTGAAAAGTGCAATAATACACGTGCCACGTGTGGGTTAGCTCAGCTGGTAGAGGGCTGCTCTGTGCTCTCTGAGGCTCTGGGTTCGATCCCCAGCCCCACACAAATAGGAGAAGGACCTGGCAGCCCACTCCTGAAACAATCACCCATTGAAAACCCTATGAACAGCAGAGAAGCACTGTCAGATACAGTGCTGTGAAATGAGCCTCCCGTGCTGGAAGGCATTCAAGAAACAACTGGGGAAGAGTTGCCTCCTAAGTTAGAGTCGACCTTAATGACGGGAATGGAGTAAAGCACCTGGGACCTCCTTTTGCTGATATGGCATGACTCAAAATGGGAAGATACACAGTGGCTGCAACAATGAGCTCAAACAAAAAAATCGTGTGCATGGCACAGTGTTGAGAAGTGTTTCCTTCTGCTGTAAATAGGTTCACTATGAGTCGAACCCAACTAGATGCCACCTAACAATAATATGTGTTATTTACATATGTATCTGGCCTGCAGCCATAGCCCTGTGGCATCTGATCCCGTCAGATCTCAGAAGCTAAGCAGGATGGGGCTTGGTTTGTCCTTGGCTGGGAGACCACCTGGGAACACCAGGTGCTGTAGGCTTGGGAGAAGGACCTGGCAACCCCCTCCCAAAAATTAATCTGCCATTGAAAACACTATGAACAGCAGAGAAGCACTGACAATAGTGTTGTACACCAGGTCGCTATGAGTCAGACACCAGTTCAACAGCACTTAACAACAATATAACTATCTACCTCATCCATAATATCTATCTATCTATCTATCTATCTATCTATCTATCTATCTATCAATCATCTATCCTGTTTTTCTTCAGGGTCCTGATTAACACAAACACTCACGTTCTTCCTGTCTCCATTGCCTTAGAAATAACATCTTTCTTAGTTTTCTCTTTGACAAAAATCAGAATTCCACAGCGAAACACCCAGAAACTCACTTTTCAGCCTTTTGAGCCTTAAAATGGACATGGGCCACCACCCACGAAGGAGTCGGCTGAGAAGGGGTGGTTCCTTTGTCTCGCGGTGGACGCACCCATTGCGGGTGAAGGCGGGAGAGAGGCGCTGTGTCCATTTGAACCCTATTCTGTGGTGAGAATAAAGGCTGAGGTCTGAGGCGGCCTCTTTTGTTGGAAAGAAGGAGGAGGCTCCGTGGCCCGTGGGATGAGGACAGAGAGAGAGAGAGAGAGGCAAAGCTCTGGTGTTTCTCAGGGCAGCCGTCGGGGGACCCCTGTGTGAGTTGCCGGGGAACCCCACAGCCTTCTCAGCGCCAGCTCTGAAAACAGAGGAAAAACAGAAGAAAAGTGTCTTGCGGGAAGTCACACGGATGGAACAGGATTTTTACCACACCGCAAAATTCACAAGTGTGTTTTCTTTGGTGGCTTGGCGGCTGGCGTCTCTCTTCCAGCTTTGCTTTACTTAACGGCCCAAAGAAGAACATTTCCTGTGCACCCGGAACATTCTCCAGGCTGTTATTCACACGCCAGAGGTGCAAATATTTACTCGGAACCAGTAACGGCCCAGGGCGTGGGTCCCGCCACCTGGAATCTTCCACCTGCGTGGTGTGGCCGTCGTCAGTAACAGATATTTACCTGGATCTCGTGTTTGGATGTTTTCATCCTTGGATGGGAGACCACCTAGGAATAGTGGGTGCTGGAGTCTTAGAAGAAGGACCCTGAAGCCCACTCTTGAAATAATCCGCTATCAAAAATCCTATGAATAGTAGAGAAGCACTGACAGTGCCAGGAATGGAGCAGTGTTGGGGGATTTTCATTCTGTTGTACATTGGGTTGCTATGAGTCAGACCTGACTCGACGGCACCTAACAACAGCAACAAACAGCCCCATAATCCAAACCACGTAGGGCTGAGTATGATTTTCAAGAGGAAACCACTTTTTAAAAAATATTCCTGGAATGTTAGAAATGATTTCCCAAGGGTAAGACAGAGGCTGTGAGATAAATACCATCGTCTCTGAAGGGGATCATGATTTCTACCTTGGAATGAAAAATTATCATTTGGAGCTATTTGAGGAAGAGCTGAGAGCCAAGGCACGGATGAAGACCCAGAGCTG
This sequence comes from Pedetes capensis, assembly GCA_007922755.1. NCBI lineage: Eukaryota > Metazoa > Chordata > Mammalia > Rodentia > Pedetidae > Pedetes > Pedetes capensis. Next base: position 6,683 of record VMDO01025443.1, read on the forward strand.
GAATCGGGACGCGTGGTTTTGGAATTAGCGCGTGATGACGTCTCTCTACTTGTCTATCTGAGGAGCTTGGGGTTTCCTGTCAGAGGAAGTATGGCTGGGCGCGGTGGCGCATGCCTGTCATCCCAGCGACTCGGGAGGCGGAGGCGGGAGGATCGCAAGTTCGAGGCCAGAGGCGGCCTGTGTAACTTAGCGAGACCCTGTCTGAGCATAAAAAGTGAGAAGGGGGCTGGGGTAGCTCAGCGGTAGAGCGCTTGCAAAGTATGAGTGAGGTCCTGAGTCCAACCCACTATTTCTGCAAAAAAACAAAAACAAACACAAAAACAAATAAACAACAACAGCAAAAAGGAAGTGTGGATAAATGTTTGTGAGGTCGCCGTGCATGGGGGATTTTGTACCCGTCAGATTTCTGAGGCTATGGCCGGTAGCTGGGGTGATAAAGTTATAAAGGAAAAAGGTTCACCGAGGCTCATGGTTTTGGGGGTTCAATTCCTGGCCAGTTATCTGCCTGCTGTGGGCCTGTGGTGAGATTGTAGGTCATGGCGGGAGCTTGTGACACAATGGAACTGGTCACCTCATGGCGGCGAAGAGGAGAGAGAGAGAGAGAGAGAGAGAGAGAGAGAGAGAGAGAGATCTGTGGCTAGCTGCATTTCTGAGCTGGTCAACAGGATTTTTAGTTGGGAAAACAATGTCCGAGGATGCAATGGAAAGAAGGACCTCAATAAAGCTGTCCCGGGTCAGGTGGCCCTAAACGCAATGGCGGCGTCCTTAGAGAGACAGAAGAGGAGACGCGGACGCAGAGGAGAAGTCGCGTGGAGACGGAGGCGGAGGCCGGAGCGATGGGGCCATGAGCCGGGGGACGCCTCGAGCCCAGGAGCTGGGAGAGGCGGGAAGGAGCCTCCCTTGGGCCTGTGGGGGGAGCGTGGTCTGGCCACACGTGGACCTGGGACTTCTGCCTCCAGAGCTGGGGGAGGAGGAAGTCCTGGTGTTTAAGCCCCCTGGTTTGCGGTCATTTATGGCAACCGCCCGTCAGCAGGTATTTTTTAAATGCAGAATCAGTCCAGCTTCAGTGAGGCTGCCATCTCCCCCACACTAGCCGGATTGCACAGAGGATAATTCCGATATGTTATCTAGGTGGCTCATCATTGGGGGGACATTTTTTCTGGGCGTCTTTTTGTCTTTTTCCTTGTTGAGACAGCGCCTCACTGCACAGCGCAGGCTGGCCTCAAACTCGTGATCCTCCTGCCTCAGCCCCCCGTGTGCTAGGAGCACAGGTGTGGCCACCGCGCCCGGTCTTCTGCATGTCTTCAATGAAGCCCCTGAACGTTTGCAGTGGGTCCAATTGGCTCTAAACTGTGGTTGTCTGGCAGAACCGGGATAGACGAGGTAGGTGTGACTCCCCCGTGGTCAGCAGGAGAGGATCCACGAATCGTGGGCACCGGAACAGGTGGTGGGTTGGGATGAGCTGAGAATATGCCGTCCCTGGCAATCCTTCCTCCCGGGGTGCATTGAAACGGTGACCTTCTGCACAGGTGAGCACCCCAAGCTGACACCCATCGTGGTTGGAAACGTGGCAACTGCTGTGAAATTACGGGGCTCCAATGAGTCACCTCAGGACTCAGTTCTGTGGCTGTGGCTTTTGGCAGCTCCCATTACTGAGCCGCCACCCGGAAGGGGAGGCGCCCCCTGTTTATCTCCTCTTCCTGAGGCCTCTTAGCACCTCCACTAGACCCAAGAAAGCCATGTCGGAGCCCACGCGGCTCCTCACGCCTAGAAGACTCTTTTAATTAACTACTCAGCTGTAGCTTCGCAGGACAAGGAGCAGGCAGGCAGCGCAAACGTGGATCAGGACCGTCACCTGCAGGCACGCTGCCGATTAGGTCCCCCGGTTTAATATGAAGGGAGACAATCCTGAGAGCAAAAACCCCCGGGACCGTTTTAACACTGCTGCCACCAGCACACAGGGTGCTGGCTGCATGCGGGCGAACAATGCTGCCACGGCCCGGCCTCTGAGGAAGTTTTACTGGGAGACAGGGCAGTGCGGGGAGCGGGGTGTTTTGGAGACCCAGACAAAGAAAAGCTCCTGCGGGCCCCCCTCGCCCTGGCGCTAACTTCATTTTAGAAAATTAGATCCTGCGATCCTTGCATAAGATAAATGTATTACCGCGCTGCAATCTGGCCCGGGTTGCCTGCTACGGCGCAGCCCGGCTCCTTAATAAAAAGTGTCATTTAAAATGAAAATACAGCCGGGGTAATTAAATCTAATTGGATCTTGTCACTTCGGATCTTCTTCGTTTTGGAGGGCGTCTCCAGAATTGGACTTTCCAGCTTGCTAATTTCTGTCTCGCGGGCTGATGCTCAGCCTGACCCTCCTCGGATCGCCTGGGACCTTGTTTTCGCCGGGGTGCTGAACCCTGACGGCCATGGCAAACAAAGGGAGGTGTCCGGGATGAAGGTGGGGAGGGAGGGGACTCGAGTAGACATGCGGAATTGTTACCGGAGCAAGATGAGTAAAAAGTCACTGCGTTTGCGCTCCTGGAGGAGGGCAGGGTTCTGCAGATAACATGGTAGCCACAAATGCTCCCCACGTATACATTGTAACCACGCAGAGAAAGCGCTCATTCCCAGAGTGACACCCCACGGAGGGTATGAGTTTCGGACAGCCGCTGTAACAAGTAGTTCCAAGCGCCGGGGGTCGAAACAAGCACATGTTGGTTGCATTACGGTTCTGGAGGCCAGAACTCCCAAGTCACTCTCGCTGAGTTAAAATCAAGGGCTCAGCCGAGCTGGATCCCTGCAGAGGTTGTAGGGGAGAATGGGGTTCCTTCCTTTTCCCAACTTCCCGAAGCCCCCTGTGCTCCTTGTTCAGTGGCGCTGTGCCGGCTTCCTTTCTTTCTGTTCTGTGTTCAAATTTCTCTCTGTGTTCACCTGACAAGGACGCCTGTGATTCCACCTGGGTCACCCAGGATCAGCTCCCGGTGTCCGAATCTTTGACTCAATCACATGCGCCAAGTCCCCTTTGTCACGGAAAGTCGCGTGAGCCCAGCTGCTGGGGATTTGGGCCTGGACATCTCTGGTGGCTTCCGTGGTTCAAATACGGAGTGTGGTTATGCACTGCAGTCCTCGATGTGAGGTAGGAAGAGGGGGAAACTTCGCCTCACTGTGAGGTGTGGAGGTCAGATCTTTGCGAGGCGATTCAGATTAGAAAAGGTCACCAAGTGGAATCTCAACGGAATTCGAGTGGGTTTATGAGGAAAGAGACAGAAACTCATGCACAGCCCGGTCTCTTGCCGTGGGGTGCTGAGGCTCCCCAGGACTCTGCCAGCAAGAAGGACGTTGGCCACACAGGGTCCTCAACCTTGGACCAGAACCATGAGCCAAAAGAAACTTCTTTTTCTTTATTTTTTTGTTTTCTTTTTCTTTTTCTTTCTCTTTCTCTTTCTTTTTCTTTCTTCCTTTTTTTTCCTTTTTCTTCCTTTTTCTTCTTTTTTTCTTTTTTTCTTCCTTTTTTCCTTTTCTTCCTTTTCTTTCCTTTTCTTCCTTTTTTTCTTCCTTTTTCTTTCTTTTTCTTTCTCTTTCTCTTTCTTTCTCTTTTCCTTTTCCTTTTTCTTTTTCTTAATTTCCCCAGCCTCAGTTATTTCATTATAACGATGAAAACTTAAAAAAAAATTAAAAACCCGGCTAATACAAGGACTACTTTTCAAGTAAAACAGAGTTTCCAACAAACGTGGGATCATTAGTCAGCTTTCACTCACTATGACACAAGGCTTGAGATGAGCACCTTATGAAGACGAAAGGTTGATTCCAGTGTCCGGGGTCTGTGGTGAGGCAGCGCGTTATATCCAGAGCACGTGCCAGAACAAACCAGTTTACTTCATGGCTTAGTAAGAGATAGGAAAAGAAGAGACTGGGGTCCTGACGTCCCTCGCACGGCCACGTCCCCAGTGACTTAGCTTCCTCCTGGCGAGACCAACCTCGTAAAGCCTCCACTGCCTCCCAAGGCCACCAGCCCATCAACAGGTGGGTCTTCGAGAGACATTTGAGATCCAGACTCCAGCAGTTGGTAAAGGGGAGGTGTGCGGAGTGGCACAAACGCCTCATCATCCTCTGGCCACGTGGGCCTGGCCACGGTCGTCCACGCCGGCTACGTGGCCTCACGACCCCGCACGCCCACTCACGGGGCTTCTAGAGCCGTGGGAACCATCCCCTCCCGCAGGTCCCCAGGCAAGGCATCCGCAAATCGCGATCTCTCTCCCTGTGGTCGAGAGACCTGGCTTCAGGTTGTCCCGCTGCGCTTGTAAAAATTAAGCGAATGGATCACAAATCCCCTAGCTAAGTCTCTTTAAAGGCGGCTGGCTGGATTTCACGAGCTTCCTTTGAACTAAAATCCCCTTCCACTCAGGGACCTCCTGCTTCTGCTGTTTTATAGGCGACCCTGACCGGGGCCTGAGCTGGCCGGTCGCCCGCTTGGAGCCCGGCTGGACGCGCCCAGGTACAAGCAGTGGACAGGTTTTGGCCTCGTTTCTCATTTTTGGAATCCATGAACCACTTGCCTTTCTAACTTTCCCAGGGAGAAGAGTAAAACTCATTCAAATTGATTTTTGCCTCAGTAAATTGTGGAAAGTCTACAGCTGTGCCACCCCGGCATCCAATCACACCAGATCTCAGGAGCTAAGAGGGGTCAGCTTGGTTAGTCCTTGGGTGGGAGATCAGGAGCTGCAGGCTGGGGAGAAGGACCCGGCAGACCCTTCCTGAATCAATCAGCCATTGAAAACCCTGTGAATAGCAGAGAAGCTCTGACATAGTGCCAAGCATGGCACAGTGTCAGGGAGTGTTTCCTCCTGTTGTACATCGGGTCAGTATAAGTCAGACCTAACTCACCAGCACCTAACAATGACATATTGTGGAAATGTCTTTACGGATATAAGACTCACAATTACTTCTTTTTCTTTTCTTTTCTTTTCTTTTCTTTTCTTTTTTTCTCTTCTTTTCCTTTCCTTCTCTTTTTTCTTTTCCTTTTCTTTCCTTCCTTCCTTCCTTCCTTCCTTTTGTTTTGTTTTGTTTTCTTTTCCTTTTGAGATAAGGCCTCCTTGTATAGTCTAGGCTAGCCTGAAACTTGCTATGTAGCCCAGGCTGGCCTTAAACTCACACTCTTCATGCCTCAGCCTTCTGAGGACTGAGATTAAGATTTGCACCCCCGGGCTCACCTACAATGACCCTTTTATTATTCCAATTATCTCATTGGGGATTTTGGGGAATGGTCTCTCCTGGGGCTGCCTTCCAGCCACATCTGCTGTGAAACGGCCTGGACAGTGGCTGTGGAGGTTCATGGGTCCCCCAGTTCCTGCTGTTTCATCTACCTTCATGGAAAGATGCACTGCACATGGATTCCCCCAGAGCTGAGGTGCCCCTTGTTGTTGTTGTTAGGTGCCATCAAGTCCGTGTCTGACTCACAGCAACCCAATGTACAACAGGGGAAACACTATTGTCAGTGCTTCTCTGTTGTTCATAGGGTTTTCAATGGCGGATTGATTTTTGGGAGTGGGTTGCCGGGTCCTTCTCCCAAGCCTACAGCACCTGGTGTTCCCAGGCCGTCTCCCATCCAAGTACTAACCAGGCCCAACCCTGCTTAGCTTCCGAGATCTGATGGCATCGGACTCCAAGGTGGCATGGCTCCAGGGATCTTGGTAAATTGTTTCTTTGGGTTCCCGTGCCACACTTCCCTTCTGTAATGCTAACGTGAAGGTCAGAACACAGGCAGGTTCCCTGGAGGGCTTTACAGAAATTTCCACGGGTGCCGTGGACATTAGCGAGTTCTCAAAAGTGACTCCCACAGGTTTATTTCTTGGCCCCCACGTTTTCAGTTTGCAAAGGTGGTTTCTTCCAGCCTCTGGGAGTTGGTCTCCGGGCCACTGACTGGGCCTGGGGCCTGAGGACGTGGCTGGTAGGAGGGTTTCGGCATCTTCTGTGGCCTGTGCGGATTCCACTGAGACGGGAGTGAGCTGGCAAGGCCATGGGTGTGGGGGTCAGGGGGGTGTCCCAGGGACTCTGAAGGTCTGGGTGGGGACAAGGTCCCCGTGTGCTGTGTGTATGACGTGGCCCCAGCTCCACAGAGCTGCCTTGACCACGTCCTTGTCCACGGGGCTTCCGTGGTCCACGGATGCCCCTCTTCTTTGCTCATTTCCCTGAGCTTGGCTTTGCCTCAGCCCCTGATGCCTTCGGAGGCCGCCCTGCAGTGGGGTCACGGTGATGCCTGGCACCTGTTTACGTGGCTCTCCCTCTGGTGACGTCAGGCTGTGTGCGGGGTGCCCCTGATGGCTCTGTGCATCACACCCGATGTAAAACCCTCTGATTTATAGAGGGTCTCAGGTTTAATCTCTCACGTGCTCTACCTGTGGCCTAAATGATCAATCACTTTAATGGTTCGTTTTAAAAAAGGGGGGGGGCAAGCAAATCTTATGTGACATTCTTATCACCCATGTTAATGCAATTTCCTAAATCAAACACCTAACTGGAGCTCATAAAAGACGCCGGGTGAGAAATTAAAGAGATATATTCAGGGCATCGGGTGTTGTACGGAGAGACGCACTGAATGTGTAATTTTATACAGATGACTTGCTCTGCGTATTAAAATATGCAGCTGCCTTTTGAATCGCGGGCTCTCGGGGGTCTGCGTAGCCCGACCTGTCTTTGCAGTTGGGAGCGATTCTCAACAACTGTTGTGCATTGAATTTCAGGTCCGAGCCTTGTTTTCTGGGATTACTTGTGGAAATGCATGGTTCCATGCTGGGAGAATTGAGGCCACTTGCCCAGCCACGGTGTGGCGAATCCAGCTGTGGCCCAGCCACAGTGTGGCAAATCCAGCTGTGGCCCAGCCACGGTGTGGCGAATCCAGCTGTGGCCCAGCCACGGTATGGTGAATCCAGCTGTGGCCCAGCCACAGTGTGGCGAATCCAGCTGTGGCCTTCTAAAGCCCGCGCTGCTGCTTTACCTGTGAATGGGACTGAGTTTGGAATTAGGGGCTTTGTAGATGGAGTGAGTGAGGGGTCTTGAGTTGAGGCCGTCCCAGGTCAGCTGGCCCTAAATGCAATGGCGGCGTCCTTAGAGAGACAGAAGAGGAGACGCAGACGCAGAGGAGAAGCCGCGTGAAGACGGAGGCGGAGGCTGAATGATGGGGCCATGAGCCAAGGGACGCCAAGGTCACCAGAACCCAGCAGGATCCAGGACAGTCCACACAGATTCTCCCCTGGCCCTCAGAGGACCCAGCTCTGCCAACGCCTGGACCCTGGGCTCTGCCTTCCAGAGCTGTGTCCTCACGCCCAGCTTTGCTACCCGGTCACAGGAGAAGAGCAAAAATAGTGGCTTTTGCTTGCTAAGCCCCGTGTCTCTGCCGGTTTACAAAGCTGCTTGGACACGAGCAAGAGAAGCCAGAGATCGGTCCCGGGCGCGCCTCATGGCGAACAGGCTGTGATTTAGCTGCAAACCCTCAGTAAGATCAGCCCCGGTGTGCGCCCTGACACCAAGGCACGCCTCTGCCACCAGCTTTTAGGGTTTTGTGGCCGCACTGGTGGGCTGCTCTCTTCTGCCACGGGCCACCCCATTCCTGAGTCCAGCAAGTGGGGGACCAGGGATCGTCACCCCCTTTTCCCTAAATGCAGCTCCACAGACCCTGGACACTGCTTTCAGGCCCGCGGCGAGGCAGAGCTGCGTCCTGGTGGCAGGCGCATTGTTGAGCAAAGCTGCTCACTCTGAGGTGGGCGGGGAGCAGAGAGAACCACGGGGGAGCCGTGGGGAAGACGCTGTTTTCTGGGGCTCACACCAGCGACCTGCTTCCTCCAGCTAAGTGCGACCTCCCGCTGTCCACCAGCTCCCCGTTACTCCCGCGTGGTGAGAATCCACTGGTGGTCACTCCGTCGATGAGGGCAGAGCCGCTAATCCAACCCAATCTGAAACACAATCGGCTGGCGCCAAGTCTTCCACACAGGAGCCTGTGGGGACGTTTCAGAACCACACCATCGCCAAGGGGAACATTGAGAGGCTCACGGACGGACGGAGGGACAAAGGGAAGCATTAAAAGTCTCACAGATGGACAGAGGGACAAAGGGGAACATTGAGAGTCTCACGGATGGACAGACATACAAAGAGGAACATTGAGAGTCTCACAGACAGACTGACATGCAAAGGGAAATATTGATAGTCTCACAGACAGACACACAGACAAAGGGGCACATCAAGAGTCTCCCAGGTGGACAGCAGTACCACGGAGCGGAGCTCACGCCTCCCGCAGCCCACGTCCTGAGGCCACGGGCCGCGTCTGCCGGAACCCTGCCCTCTCCCTCTCCGGCTGCTTCTGACCCAGCTGGGAGCCACCATGCTCGTGGCCTGAGCACCACACTCTCCCCATGGCGTGGCCCATGGGCCAGTCCCGTGGCATTTGGCTCTCACACCCTGGGGCCTGGGGCCTCTGGAGCTCTGGTGCGGTGTTCCATGGCCCTGAAGCTCTTCTGGAAAGATCTTCTTGAGTTGTGTGGCCCACGGTCTGTCTTCACAAGGTGTCTTATTGCGCCAGCTCCGCTGCTGACTTATCCACAGGCCGCTCAGCTCCTTTGCCCCCGTGTGGAGGGACAGCCCCAGAGGACCCCCCTTCTCCCCGCACAGAGGGTGGCAGCGAGCCAGGGCCTCACGTGTGCCTGGCTGCTGAGGTCAGTCGTCCCCGCGCCTGGATCTCCTGGCGGTGCACCATACACGGTGGCACAGAATGGCTGTCTAATAAGGGGCTGACGGTGCTGGCCAGGAGCCGCCTCCCAAACCCCAAGGTGCCAGCATCTTTCAAGACAGGCGCTGGCCCTTTGGCACTCACTGGAAGGCTGTAGCGCCCCGCGTCCGCCGGCCTCCATGCCGAGGCTGCTGGCCACAGTACCACGAAAGCAGGGTGGGGTGTTGTTAGGTGGAGGAGCCCTGAAGAGGGGCCCAGAGCCCCCTTCTAAATACACAGCAGGTTTTTTTGTCTCTTCTCTATTTACATACAAAGTGTGTTTTATACTCAGCCCCAGCTTCCAAGTGACACACGCAAATCCACACCCACGACCCACGCCGGTGGCCGTGGCCCTGAGTGGACCGGACACGAAGCATCCAGCCCGTGACCCACGCCCCAGGCCGGTCTGGACTCAGGCAGAGAGAATCGAGTGTCGCTGCCGCCCCGCATCCCCATTCAGCCTGCATCCCCCGCGCCCGGTCCCCTCCTCCTCCCGCTGCCTTCTAATTTGACAGTGACAGAGGGCTCCGCGGCGATTTTAAATTTCATAATTTTAATCCGTCAAGCCTGACATTTAATTAGTGGCCTCCTAACCCGGAGCCACGTGCCCGCGGGTGGCTGCTGTTGCTTTTTCCTTTAGTGAAAAAAAAAGAAAACAAAACCCCCACCCCTGGCGGAAGAGCGGATTAATAAATGTGAGCAGGCCTGCCAGGTAGCAGGCAACGTGGCCGCGCTGGCCTGTGAGCCCCGCACGCGGACGGACGAGGTGAATCGCCGTGCTAAGTGCTGTTTGTTGGGTTAGGGGTGATTAAGCAGGGCTTGGCCCCTGCTTCAGACGTTCGCCGTGGACATAAAATAGGACGTGCTGTGGGCAGAGTCTTGTCCAGCCGGTTACCGAATGGCGTTTTCCAGGAGCCCTGCCGGACCCCATCTGCCCGGGCCACCCTTTTGGGGGTTTGCAGACAGGGGAAAGCGTGGAGGGGCCCCTGCGTGGTCAGACAGCCCGGTGGTCAGCACGGGCATGTTGGATGCAGCCGGACGGTGCCTTTGGCACATTTGGGAGGAAATTCGTCCCCCAGCTGGCGCAATTCCGTGGCGTTGTGTAGATCGCGACTGAGTAGCCAGGCTAAACCCGGCCACCTTGATTCAGGGGCCAGAGCGCAGCGTGCAGAGAGCGGAGTGGCCGTTTCCTGTCCCCCCTGAGCGGACGGCTGATCCCCTCAAAGTTCCATCCGATGGCGTCTCTGGGATGGAAAGGCGGGCGCTGGCGTTTCTCAGGCTGTCCAGGGCGTTCGTGAGTGGGCTCCTGTCTGTGGCTCCTGGCTGGGCGGCTGCAGGTGTGGCTTGAGCGCATGTGTCCGCCCGCCTTCCACACGCGGCACTGTCTTCTGTGGTCCTTGTGACTCTGTGGAGCACAGCGTGGCCAGGCGGATGCCGCCTGTGACCCCTCACGGCATTGGGACCGCTCCGGAGGTTGAACTTCCGCAGGGGTCCCCGCCCAGCCTGCGGCAGGCTCATCCGCTCGGACCCTCTATACCCCGTGGTGAGCGTGGCTCTTTGAGGGTTTCAGACACTGGAGCGGGGGTCCTTCTGAACTTCAGGTTCCACCCAGTCATGCATCCATCCGTCCATCTGTCCATCCATTCATGTCCTCACTGCTGCAGCAAACAGCCCCCACGTGTCTGTCAGTTTGTCGTGCTATGGGGCTTGCGTGTGGCTGTGATGCTGAAAGCTGTGCGACCAGTATCTCAGGCACCAGCAGGGCCCCCAGGGTGGACAGGTTTCAGCTGAGCTTCCAGACTAAGACAGACCAGGGAGAAGGACCTGGCAGCCCACTCCTGAAACAATCAGCCATTGAAAACCCTATCAATAGCAGAGAAGCACTGTCAGATACAGTGCCGGAAAATGAGCCTCCCGTGCTGGAAGGCATTCAAGAGACGACTGGGGAAGAGTTGCTTCCTCAAAGTAGAGTTGACCTTAATGATGGGAATGGAGTGAAGCCCCTGGGACCTCCTTTTGCTGGTGTGGCACGACTCAAAGTGAGAAGAAACACAGTGGCTGCAACAATGGGCCCAAACATAAAAAGATCATGTGCCTGGCACAGTGCTAGGTAGTATTTTATTCTGGTGTAGTTATGGTCGCTTAGTCGGATCTGATGTCATGGCACCCAACAGCAGCACACCCACCCAGCGACCTTCTTCTCCCAGCGCCTTAATCTCCTTCTATGACTTTCAAGCACAGAATAAGGGGGAGAGAAAAGGGTCATCTGGTCCCTTGACTGTGAACGTGACGAGGGAGAATCGCTCCTAGCGTTTGCCACATAGTGCTGTCAGGCCAGGGGGCCCTGGGAGGTTGTTTTCTGGACACGGGCTGTTCTTTAAAAATGGCTACACTGGTGGATCCCAAGGTGTTCTGGGAGGCGCCCCTCTCTCTAGAATTTCCCCAATATCTTTGGCAACCAGAGTAGCTCACTCAACAATTATATATATATGTATATATATGTATTGTTGTTGTTGTTGTTGTTAGGTGCTGTTGAGTCGGTATCCGACTCATAGCGACCCTCATAAGGTTTTCAATGGCTGACTGTTTCGGGATTGCCTTGAGAGTGGATTGCCAGGCCCTTCTCCCATTTTTGTGGTGCTGGGAATTGAACTCAGGACCTCAGAGACTGCAGCGCAGCGCTCTACCCACTGAGCCAAATCCCAGCCCCATATATATGCATATATATATATATATATATGTATATGTATGTATATGTATGTATGCATGCATGTGTGTGTATATATATATATATATATATATATATATATATATGTAATTCCACAAAATTCTCTCTGCAATTCCTCCCAACTCAGTTCTCCAGAGCTAGAATCCAACCCACAGCACAGTTAGTGCAGTGTGGACAATGCATCTGACTTAATCTCGTCCCACGTGGCTTCGTGACAAGTACATGTTTGAGAAACGCATCCCTAGGTGTGTTAATCTTCCAGCCAACAGTTTAGCTTCTATCTACACCAACCTACACGGTGCAGGTCAAACATTCAATGTAGCCTTTAGAGGCAATGGAAGGACAGGGTAATTACAAGATGTGTGATTTTGCTGTAGACATTTTTTTTTTTTTGGTACTGTGGTTGAACCCAGGGCCTCGCGCCTGCATGCTTTGCAAGTGCTGGACCCTTGAGCTGCACCCCCAGCCCATTTTTTCTTACTTTTTTGAGACAGGGTCTCACTAAATTACACAGACTGCCTCTGGCCTCGAACTCGCGACCCTCCTGCCTCTGCCTCCCGAGCCGCTGGGATGACAGGCGTGCACCACCAAGCCCGGCTCCTGTAGACATATTTTTAAGAAGTAGAAGGAATACATTTTAAAATAACAATTAAAATTTTAGTATAATAGCCGGGTGTGGTTGCTGACGCATATAATCCTGGCATCTCGCTAGGCTGAGGCAGGAAGATGGCGAGGTTGAGGCCAATGGCCACTTGTGCTCCTTAGTGAGACCCCGTCTCAAAATAAAGACCAAATAAGGGGCTGGGGGTGCAGCTCAGTGGTGGAGCACTTGTGTGGCAAGCATGAGGCCCTGGGTTCGAATCTCCAGTCCTGCAAAATAAATAAATAAGTAAAAGTTGCTGTTGTTAGGTGCCATCGAGTCGTGTCCGACTCATAGTGGCCCTTGTCGACTTTTCGATGGCTGATTGTTTCGGGATTGCTTCGGGAGGGGATGGCCATGCCCTTCTCCCGATATTGCGGTCCTAGGCATCGGAGTACTAGGCTGGGATTTGGCTCAGTTGGTAGAGCGCTGTGCTGCAGTCTCTGAGGTCCCAAGTTCCATTCCCAGCACCACAAAATGGGAGAAGGACCTGGCAATCCACTCCCAAGGCAATCCCGAAACAGTCAGCCATTGAAAACCCTATGAGGGTCGCTATGAGTTGGACTCGACTCAACGGCACCTAACAACAACAACAACAACAACAACAACAACAACAACAACAATGAGGCATCGAATTGGGGTCCTCAGAGAGCTCAGAGCAATGCTCCACCTACTGAGCTGAACTCCAGCCCATATATAAAACTATAGAAAAGAAAATATGTAAAGCAATCGCAGACATTATTGTCCTGGTCACCGTGGACCGGGTGTCGCTGTGCGTGTGGAACCTTCTCTATGACTAGAGGCATTGTGGACTCGCTTATGCCAACGGGACCACGTGCATTCCGTGACACCACGATGTAGGAAGTGCGTGGCTGTCAGAAGGCAACAGGGAATTCTCAGCACCATCCTGGTCTTCCGGGACCACCACTGAACACGCACTTCCTCACGGAGCAAGACGTGACTCATAGGAGCCCGGCTCTGCCCCTAACGTGGACGTGGACGTGGTTCCTGGATTTCGTGGTCTTCCACGGGATGCAATCAGCCAGCAGCCTCTTGCATATGAACCACGGCATGATGTGATTTATGGCTGAGGGAAAAAAATCAGTCTGCGCACACGAGTGGACTGCGAAGGGAACCAGCCACACGCGGGCGTGCGACTCAATTTGCTGCAGCGGAACTCAGGAGCTGTGTGATTTGGGGCGCGTTATTAACTTTTCTGAGCGTTGGCCCTTGCGTTAGTATAATGGCATTTATTTGTGGCTTTGTTGGGAAGATTCAACATGGTAGTATCTTTCCCCGGGCCCCTCATAAAAGCACTGTCCGTGGTGATTATCGTGATAAGAGCGTTGCGTTATGGGGGAGAGGGCTGGACTTTGTGGAGCCAGACGGGACCTCGCACCCCGGCACGGAAGCTGGCGATCCGTTAATTCACTTCTGCGCCTCTGTTTCCCTATCCGCAAGGGGGTGATGGGGTCTGCCGTGTGCGGTGGGTGTTAACATTGTATTCATAAGAGCGCGAAGGGAAAAGAGCCCATGGCGGTGGTGCCAAGGCCAGCCCAGGACTCGAACCCATGGCCCCTACGACCCTTGGGACCTCCTTAAAATCCAGGCTCTTTGGAGCCAAATGCAGCACCTTGGTTAAAAGATGTCTCAGGGTTTCTCAGGATTGAATATATATAGTTGAATTGAATATATATATAGTTGGTACAGGTATAAAATACACTTCCTTAAATAATATCATCCGTGGAGCCCAGGTCTGTACCTCGCGGATCATAAAGGCGCAGCCCATCATTTACAACAGTAAGAAAATCATAAAGTCAGAAAGCGGTGCAAATGTCAGGTGCAGTAGCGCACGCCTGTCATCCCAGTGGTTCTGGAGACGGAGGTAGGAGGATCGCGAGTTCGAGACCAGAGGCAGTCTGCGTAACTTAGTGAGACCCTGTCTCAAAAAGAAAAAAAAAATGGGCTGGGGGTGCAGCTCAGTGGTCCAGCACTCGCAGAGCATGCAGGCGAGAGGCCCTGGGTTCAACCCCCAGTACCACAAAAAAACAAAATAATAGTAATAATAGTAATAATATTAATAGTAATAATAGTAATAATAGTAATAATAGTAATAGTAATAGTAATAGTAGTAGTAATAGTAATAGTAATAGTAATAGTAATAATAGTAATAATAGTAATAATAATAATAATAATGTCTTCAGGGGAGCCCAGGTCTGTACCTCACGGATCATAAAGGTGCTCACTGTCATTTATAGCACTTGCTATTGTTGTTAGGTGCTGTGGAGTCGTGTCCGACTCATAGTGACCCTCATAGGGTTTTCGATGGCTGACTATTTCGGGATTGCCTCGGGAGTGGATTGCCAGGTTCTTCTCCCATTTTTGTGGTGCTGGAAATCAAACCTGGGGCCTCAGAGACTACAGAGCGGTGCTCTACCGACAGCTAAATCCAAGCCCACAGCACTAAGAAAATTATAAAGTCAGAAAGTGGTACGAACAAAGGTATTAAGAAGATGGCATTTTTCATTATGTTAACGACAACGATGGCTTCCTTTTGTTGGATTATTTTACAACCTGCTCATGCCTGTCAATCCCCCGGCCATTTCATGCACCCTGTGAAATTTCGGATTCTAACTTCAGATGACCTAACTTGATGTTCTTGGATCCTGAGGCGATTCGTGGCTTGGTTCACGTATTGGAATTAGGCTTGGTCGTAAGCTGCAAAAAAGAAAATATGGGGGCCATGGGGTTCTGCTGCTTTGGTTGAGCCCGTCTCGACACCACAGATGTCACTGAGTGTTTTAACGGTGCTCTGGAATGAAGAAGATGACTTTTCACACTTTGGAGTTTGTCCTGGCCTCTCGCGGGACGCTACGCGTGCGGGGCGTTTAATCAACCTCGCTGGATGCTGATTGTTTTTCGGAGGCAGCAGGTTCACGTCCCCGGTGATCTGCACAGATGACTTAATTGGTCTTTAGTGGGCGTGCTTTATGCATTTTGCATGCCTGGGCTCCGTGGCTGTGGGAAGGAGGAGCCACAGGCCGCCTCCGTGGCCCCAGCCCTCGGAAGGCTTGCTCCGAATTAGGCATTCCTAATTAGCAGGGTCTAGTCCTGCTGGTGGGATTAGCAGCATCTCAAGGTGGCCCTTGATTAATTTTTCAGAGCGAGCCGTTCAGAGGCAGAGGGAGTGGAGCCACGTCCTCACCGACTCTGCCTTTGTTGCGAGAGGACTGAAGTTTCCTGGAAACGTCCTTTCGCAAAGCCGAGGGGCAGGAGGCTCTGTGACAGCCGCGCCATCTCTCATCCCCACCTCCATCGGGGAGAGGCGAGGAGGCCACGGTTCTGCACAGCCACGACGGACACGTGAAAACTGAACGGAGTCCGTGCTCTGCAGTTAAATGTTGAGGCTCGATTCTGCTCTGCACTGCCCGTCCAAGTTACCTGAAAACCTTGGCCGGAAATCCAAACAATCGTCATCCACTAGGGTTGATTAAATGCCTCCCACGCGTGGCGTCCCACAGGAGGCCAGGACAATCTCCGAAGTGCGAAAAGTCATCTTCGCCCCAGAGCACCACGGAAAACTTGTTGTGAAATTTACAGACCGCCTTGAAAACCTTACTGTGAAATTTGCCACACCTGTGCGGGTGAGCGCCAGAACTCCGTCACGGACCACGCGGGGCACGAACTCTGCTCACTGGGCCAAGGGAGCCGGCTCGCCTGGGCGCGATCCGCGCGCTCCTTACAGACTGCGAGACTCCTTCCCGGTCTCCTGCCTGCCTCCCACCCTCTTCAAAGCAGAAACATTTCCTTCTTAATGGACTTCAGTACATAGATTTTTCCTTAGTGCCTTCTTATCTTTTCTTTCCTTTTCTTCTTTTTTCTTTTCTTTTCTTTCTTCTTTCCTCCGTTTCTGGGAGTTGAATCCAGAGCCTCGTGCACGTTCGGCAACCACTCTACGCTCAGCTGTAGTTCTGGTTTCTTTCTTATTTCTCATTTATTTATTTACTTGTTTGCCTATTTATTTTTGCAGTACTGGATGATTGAACCCAGGGCCTCACGCACGCTAAGCAAGCGCCACACCACGGACTTGCAGCCCCAGCCCCTTTTTATTATCTATTTTGAGACAGGATCTTGCCTCCGGCCTCAAGCTCACGATCCTCCTGCCTCAGCCTCCTGAATCTCGGGGATTACGGGTCTGGGGATTACGGGTCTGTACCACATCACCTCGCGAGGCGTCTCATCTTGGAAGGACGTTGATCCTACACATTAGGGCCACCCTCTGGCCCTTGTCTAACATGAACTACTTCTCAAAGCCTCTCCCTCCAAATACCACCACAAAGGAGATTCGGGCTTCAACCTTTGGGGAGGACATAAATAATTGATCTGAAACAAATGGCATTGGTTTTCCCTTCTCACATAGAACTGACCACCCTCTTGGGATTAATTTTTGTAGATGGTACGGCGTCTATGCCAAGTTCGATTTGTTTATTTGCAAACGCGAAGGCGGATTCTTGGAATAAACAAAATGCCCCCACCTTC
Organism: Pedetes capensis; assembly: GCA_007922755.1. NCBI lineage: Eukaryota > Metazoa > Chordata > Mammalia > Rodentia > Pedetidae > Pedetes > Pedetes capensis. The sequence continues at coordinate 23,342 of VMDO01025443.1, forward strand.
CCAGCTATTTTGCGATGAAAACTCTGAAAAAGAATAGCGTCCACAGGTATGCGAATCTGTATTTCGGGACTTTTTTGTGCCATTGTAGTTTTAATGTAATCATTACACTTTTATAATAATTCCTGACGTCTGATATTGTAAGTCTCTCTGCTTTCTTCTTCCTCTTTAAAAGTCTTCTACTTGTTCTCATTCCTTTAATGTTCAAATCGACTTCAGAATCAGCTTCTGTTAATTTTCACAAGGAATAGGTTGTAATTTTAATGACCAGTGCAATAAATCTAGAGATCATTTAGGGGGAGAAGTAAAGTATTTTCAATATCACACATTCTTGTTCATGAACATGGTACACCTCTCCGTTTATATTGGGCTCCACTTTTATTCCTTTTGATGGTGTTTTACAGTGTTCTCAGTAAAAGTCTTGGACCTGGTACATATTTGTTCTTTGTACACTATAGTAAATTATATCTATTATGATGTATTGATGATAGGTTATATAACTTATTATAAGGCTATAGGCTATATATATGGCTTGTTATTGTTGTTGTTATGTGCCATCGAGTCAGTGTCTGACTCACAGTGACCCTGCGTACAACAGGTGAAACACTATTGTCAGTGCTTCTCTGCTGTTCATGGGGTTTTCAATGGCGGATTGATTTTTGGGAGTGGGTTGCCAGGTCCGTCTCCCAAGCCTACAGCACCTGGTGTTCCCAGGTGGTCTCCCATCCAAGTACTAACCAGGCCCGACCCTGCTTATCTTCTGAGATCTGATGGGATCGGATGCCACAGGGCTATGGCTGCAGGCATATATAAGGCTATATTAGGCTATATAACCAATTATAACCTATTTATAATTGTTTTTTTTTCCTGATGTGATATAGTCTAGATTCCTGCCCTCCTTCTTCCAATAGTTAAATACTAAAGATGAAGGGAAAACTTTCTGTGGTAAGAGACTCAATCCTCTTGGATATAAAACAGGATTTGCTTCAGTCCTGTCAGTTTTTGCTTTGGATGTTTTGAATCTGTGTTATTAGGTGAATACCAGCTTATGATTATTTTATATTCCTGGCAGTTGGAGACTTTTATCATTAGAAATGTTCCTCTCCTTCCTTGTTGGTGTTGTTGTCCGGTGCCGTTGAGTCGTGTCTGACTCACAGCGACCCTCGTGGGGTTTTCAGTGGCTGACCGTTTCGGGATTGCCTCGGGAGTGGATTGCCAGGTCTTTCTCCCATTCTCCTTCCTCAGTGTGTGTTAATTTCTGTGAGGTTCATCTTTAATATGGGAGTAACTTCACTTTTATTCTTTTTGCCATCATTTGTGCCAGATAGTTTTTTTCTCACCACACCCAGTAGACATGTTCTGCAGAGTCACTGTGAACATTGAAAAACAGAATGTGGAATCGTCGCCCTTAGAGAAATACAGGGTTCGGTTCTAAAAGCCTCTGGGTACATTTCCATCTCAGTTGGTAGAGCGCCGCGCTGCAGTCTCTGGGGTCCCGAGTTCAATTCCCAGCACTGCAAAATGGGAGAAGGGCCTGGCAATCCACTCCCAAGGCAATCCCGAAACAGTCAGCCATTGAAAACCCTATGAGGGTCGCTGTGAGTCGGACACGACTCGATGGTACCTAACAACAAACATTTCCATCCACTGATCCACACGTTGTTTTATTAGCGCTTCTGTTTAAAGACATCTCATCCAACAGATGACGCTGATTTATTGACATTGGTCTCAGCAAACGCATTTTTCCTACTCTTACGGGAAACGGCTTCTTCTTGAGGCCCTGGGTGTGGCCGAGCCCAGACGGATTCCCGCTTGGGGAAAGCAGAAGCCGGCCTGGGAAAAGATCAGGATACAAAGTGTTGTTTCTCACTAACGCATTCCACTTTGGCACCACGGTAAAGGAAAAAAATTGTGAGAAGCACAATCATTAAGTCAGAGTCCGCCAGGATGTGAGGGTGGATAAATGTGCAATCTGTCTCTCTCCGTAGATACATGCACAATGTGTCTCTCTTTATAGATGCATAATTTATAGAGCGAATACGTGTGCCTGGCACAGAATCAGGGAGCGTTTTGATCTGCTGTACACAGGGTCGCTGTGAGTCAGACCTGACTCGATGGCACCTAACAACAACGTATATAAGACACGCTAGGCTGGTCTTGAGCCCCATTAGGCCTCTGGTTACCTGTACATCCACTGATCCACACATTGTTTTCTTAGCGCTTCTGATTAAAGACATCTCATCCAACAGATGACGCTGATTTATTGACATCCGTCTCAGCAAATGCATTTTTCCCACTCTTAAAGGAAACGGCCCTGGTGTGGCCAAGCCCAGATGGTTTCCCGCTTGGGGGAGGCGGAAGACAGACTTTCCGCAGGGAATCAAAGGCAGGGTTCGTCCCCTGCGGGGTCCTTGTGGGTGCTGGGGTCTGGAGGCACCGCTCGCCCTGTCGGTCCAGGGAGACGGCGCACATTGCTCAAACGTGACCAATGCGCCTAAGCCTGAGTTCGAGCCACCGGATGGAATGTCCAGGGCGGGAAGAGCTGGCTCCTCACCCATGGCGGGGACTTGCAAATCCTTCGCGCCCTGCGAGAGGTTGTTATTGTTAAGTGCGGTCGAGTCGAGTCCGACTCGATGGCACCTAACAACAACAACAATCTGTATGGTTACTTACATACATGGATACGTGTGTATGAATTCACATCTATCTCATCTGGGCTTTAAGTCTATTATGGCAGCTTTATTTATCCGGTTCCTACAGGTTCCATGCATTGAGGAGACTACCGTTCAATACACAGGCGCACCCTGTACGCCCGTGCGTGATTTTCGACAGACCCTCGCCGCTCTTTGCACACGGCCTCCTCTCTGGAAGGAGGCTTTGTTCCAAATCCGAGAGATGAGAGGGTTCAATGAAGCCCTTTTAGAAGAAACAAACCACGCGCCCCCCTTCTCCTTGCACTCACACCTGTTTTATCCGCAGCGCGCGTCCACGCAGACACTTCTGAAGCGGCGTGGGTATTCCACGCGGCGCCCACAGTTGAACTTTGAGGCCAGGTGACAAATTTCCCCTCGGACGCCCCCCTCGGCCCCACCGGCTCCGTAGCCGCTCAGTGACTTCTGCTCGGGCGAGCCCCGCTCCTGGGTGGCGGGGGGCGACTCTTAGGTGTTTGTGCAGGGCGCTAATTTTAAGGCACCGGGCAACCCGCTCAGAACAGCCTGCCCGAGCCGAAAGAAACGGGGGTTTGTGGCCCGGCGCTCCGTCCCGGTGCGTCTGCATTCTTCAAATGCACGTCTGACCAGCATCTCCGAAAGGCATCTGAAAAATGTCTCAGTGTGCGCAAACCCCTCATTTCCCCGTGGCCGGATGGCTCAGAAATAGACCAGCCGGCTTCCCAGGCCTGCCCAGAAAAAAATCCCACTCGGGCTAAAACTAACATTTGTCTGCACCAAATAATGAGGAGGCGTAAAAGGCTGAAAGAAAGGATTCAGAGGAAAGGGGCCGCTTCTGTCCGAGGCGAGAGCCGCGCCCGGGTAGGGTTCAGGAATTCAGTGTGGCCGTATCGGAACCAAGCACTGGCCGGGCTTTTCCCGTGCCCAGCCCGAGGGCCGCCGTCAAAGCATCTCATTGATGCAGAAACCGGGCTCCTATTTTTGGCAACAAAATGCTATTATGAAGTTTTGACTTTTTAAAAAAAAAAACAAAATTTTTTTTTTAAAAGGAGATCTGGCAGTCGCTCAATTATCCTTGGAGTCTTATACGATGAGGGTGTCCTCGCTGTGTTTTACGGAGAAGAGTCAGGGCCGTGGCCTCCCGTGCGCCTCTCCGCCATCTGGCAAAGGTAAGGCTTTATTTGGGGTCCTAGAGGGTCAGGTTGGGCAGCTCTGGGTAACCGGAAATCGGCCGTGAGATTTGGAATCCAAGTACGTTCACTTACTTTTGTTTCAGACACAGAGAAATGAAGTGTGTTCATCAGTTACTTATGTCTCAGACCCTGAGAAATGAAGCATGCTGGGTAAAGAGAAACACAAGGGAGGGAAATGGCAGAGTTTAATTTTTAATTTTTTCCCCGTTTCCCCTGGATGGCTTCCTCTTAAGGAGAATTAAAAGCCATTCTGAGAACACGAGTCGAACTTACGGAAGATAGTAATCGGGTTACTTGGAGTCTGTCTGGAACAACGTAAAGCTGACCCGACGCGAGAGACAAACTGAGCGGTCGGGGTCTCGTGTGTGGTTTCAATTTTGTCAACGACGTACCTTTTATGCTTAAGAAATTACGCGGGGTTACCGGCGCTCGGTTCCAATTAGGTCCTGGAGAGATGGGAAAAACAGACGCGTAATGCGCCTCTCAGGGTGTAGGGTTTCGGGCGAGCGCAAACGTCTACCCCGGCCCTTTCCCTCGTGGGATGGACCTGGTCTTCGTCTATTTCCTCTGCTGATCTTTTTTCCAACTCCGCGACTCTGAAATCTTCTTTTGTGTTGGCTCCGCCGTCCCTTCTCCTTTCCCGGGTAATTCTATATTTTAACCCGGCCGAGGCGAGCCACAGCCATGTTTGTCCCACGGCTGCAGAAAACATCATCTGTCCTTGTCTTCCGACTTCCGCCCGTATCTAGCACGGATCTGAAACACTCTCGTTATTTTCAAACATGAGTCTTTAGTTGCTCCAAACGCCCCCGAGACTGCGTTGATTTTGCGACGCGAGCCTGCGTTTCCTATCAGTCTTCCTTCCCGCGGTTTCTCCTTTTTCCTTTTTTGTCTTCCCAGTCACTGCTTCAATCATCAATTCATCTGCTGCTTCAATCATCAATGCCCTGCATTGATTTAAGAATCCGAACCTCATTCCTCTTGCAGCTTAACTTGGTGCAATGGACGTCAGTCCTACAATGCCAAGTGTGCTGGACACATAAACTTGCATAATCCTTGGCTCCTTGTG
>VMDO01025444.1:0-28212 GCA_007922755.1 Pedetes capensis
CAATGTTTCTACATCTTTGATTAAAATTTAGTTATGTGGATTGAGTTGACTCAAAGGAGAATTGGAAATGATTCTATATTCTAGAGACCCTTGTGGTCATACAATATTTAAAGTTTTAGCACGTTGGAATAAGAAGGAATAGATATTATGGATGAGCAGATAGAAAAGCTGACAATGTGAACCCACTCCTAGCCTGGGAATGAAATTGATGTTTATTGTGGATGATGTGGTTAGTGACCTATTTAACAGTGGATGGCTCCTCAAAACTGGTCAGATACTTTTTCGGTCCACTCTAACCACTTTCTCACCAATAACACTATTTTTCAATGTTGTTGTTGTTGTTAGGTGCAGTAGAGTCATGTCCAACTCATAGCGACCGTCGCAGGTTTTCAATGGCTGATTGTTTCAGGTTTGCTTTGGGAGTGGATTGCTATGTCCTTCTCCCATTTTTGCGGTTCTGGGAATCAAACTTGGGACCTCGGATACTGCAAAGTGGCACTCTACCAACTGAGATAAATTCCAGCCCCATTCAATGTTGTAGACACAGGAAAATACATGAAATCTATGTGGAAGTACTTCCACATCTGCAAAATGAAGCAGAGGGGTTTGGTTTCATTAAAATCAGTCCAAATTTCATTATTCTATACAATTCTTCTCCAAGAATATTACACTATTCTTCCAATAAACTGTGAGGGTCTAGTAGACACAAATGTGGGGTTTTTTCACATTTAAATATATTCCTCACCATTGACTCTACCTGGGAACTATTATAGGCTCAATAAACTTTAATGCACAAATTGTAAATGACATAAAATATATCTTTTTCTGATAATATCTATGCTAAATCTCAAATAGAATTGATGTACAAAATATAGGACAGCATATTTATTTTTGGACCTAAGGAAAATACATTATAATTGATTTTTTTAAAGTCCATTTTCATGAATGAGTTCCATACCTAAGATCTTAGTAGAGTACACCTAGAAAATACAAGAAAAAATAGGTTACACAGAATTAGAGTTTCTATTAAGAACATTATCTATAGCCATACCATCCCAGCATTCAATCTCCTCAGATCTCAGAAGCTAAGCATGATCAGGCCTGGTTAGGACTTAGATGGAAGACCTCTTGGCAACACAGGGTTCTGTAGGCTTGGGAGAAGGACCTGGCAGCCCAGTTCTGAAATATTCAGCCACTGAAAACCCTATGAATAGCAGAAAAGCACTGACAATAGTGCCATGCATAGCACAGTTTGGGGTAGTGTTTCATCTATTGTACATAGGGTCACTGTGAGTTTGGACCTGACTTGATAGCACCTAACAACAACTAATAAAGAACATTATATTTAAATCGAAAGAAAAATATGAATATAGGCCTGATGATACAATGACTTTGATAGTTTTGATTAGTTTTCCTCGAATATTTTATTGACTTATATTCTCTGTTTTCTCTAGGCTACAATGTATCAGTCGTTTCAGCCTCAAATTTGTAATATTCATTATTTCATACTTTTATTGAGATATAATTTATGTATAATAATTCCTATGGATTTAAAAACCTATGATTAGATAACTTTTCACTGGTACTTTTATTATCTGTTTGTACTTATTATGAATGGAAATACAGGATTTCAGGGTCAAGGAAGATAATTAATTGCTCACTAACCATGTTGCTTCCCCTTCATTCTAATTCTTCTGCCTAGTAAGATGATGGTTTGAGAAATAGATTGGCAGGTTTGCATGTATAAACGTCTTACCACGTGAAAAGAACTTTGAAATTTGGAATCTGAAGATTACCTAGACAATTTATTGAGCTCTTCGCCTCACCTAATGACAGCAAGAGAAACTCAGTCTCTCTAATGTGAGCAAATTCTCTCAGCGAGAAGTGGCAAATCCCTGTGTTCCCAAGCACTTGGAAAATAAGACAAGTACCTTGTCAACGTGAGGACTGTACTGTGGTTTGGAGGATCAATGTATGAGACAATTGCTATTCAGGACTTTTAGAGTTCAAGCACCCTTAACCTCAGAGGCTTGACCTTTAATCAACACCCTAGGTTTCTTTGTTCAGAAGGTCAAAACTATGAAAACTTGTGAATACTTTCTCTTCATTTTCTCTATGTGTATGCACTGAGAAACTAATCATTTTGAGCAAGAGAGGGAAGCTATCAATACTCCAAAAATTACTTCTTCCCTGTGAAGCACCCCCTCCATTGCCCCTTCATGCACCAGCCCTGACCTTAGGACAATTCTGATCAGTGTTTTGCCATCATAATTTTGTACTTTATGGAATGGTATCAGTATAATATCCTAAAAGTGTATACTTTCTTATTGTAGTTATTTTTACTTAGCAAATTTAACTTAATAGAAATGACTTTAATCAATGACTATAACTAAGTTTTAATTTGAAAGAGATGGTAAAACAGAAAATTATATCCTACAATGATTTTAACTTAACAAATATGACCCAAATAAAAAGCATGAGATCTGTTGCTGTTATTAGGTGCCTTTGCTCAAAGCGACCCTAAGTATCATAGAATGAAACACTTCCTGACACTGTGTCTTCCCCGGCACTATGTCAGTGCTTCTCTGCTATTCATAGCATTTTCAATGGCTGATTGGGGATTGCTTCAAGAGTAGATTGCCATGTTAGTCTCCCTTATTTGTGGTGCTAGGGATTGAACCCAGGGCATTAGAATATTTTCTAGTATATAAGCAAACTACAATTGCATTGTTAGAAAAAGAAGGAATCATCATCCTTTTTGAATAGTCTAATATACTTGAGAAAAAAGTGTTTGTTCTTTCAAAGCTTATTTTATCCATTCTAGTTTCACTTTCCCATGTTTTAATATTGAAGGAAAATCATATCAGAGATTTCTGAAAATAAATTGCTAACATTATCCAAAATAAAAGAAATAAATGCTCATGTGGGCACTTATTTTGGATTGCCAAATACTTCATTGATTACGAAGACATTCAAAATAGGTCTGTTGCAATTTAAACTATATTTGAAAGACCATAAGTAGTGTGCATCTGTAGATACTAGACACTAGAAAGCACTGATGATTTTCTTCTACATAATTTAAAATAGTTCAGTATATTCACTCACAATGTAATGCTAAATAGTTTGAGGTATCAGGAAAGATGTGTTTTAGTCCTCAGTTGCTATAGTTAAAAAGGAAATATGTGTCATTTGAAAAATTACTTAATCTATCAATATTATCTTGCTTACCTGTGGAAATGAGGGACTTGATTTGGAATTATTTTCAAGTTTCACTTTAGAAGTGTTTTTTATAAAAAATGACTGAACAATTGTGGCTTTTTTATATTATTCACCTAACTTCAAATGTTCAATGAAATCTCTTTCTATAAACTCTGAGCAGAGGCTGTGACAGGCAAAAATGCAAAAGATTGTAGTTTTACATAATTAAGCCAACTTTTTAAAAAATAGACTATAAAAATGTATGCTTGCAATGGTTTTTCACAAATGAGAGGAATAATGAGGGACTAGTACTGAACTCCGTTCCCACTCTGCCAAAGCCATGCCAACCTACCTGCTGGATTCAGGAAAGGGTCTCTGCCTGTTCCATGATGAAGTCACAGGCAGCAGCATCTATCAAAAGTCATCATACTGAACAGTTTCAATAGTGTTTGTTACATCTTAAGCATATGTCAACAATGTTATCAAAAACAAATTGAAATGTTAATTTTAAAATTAGTTTCCATTTAAACCACAATAAGTTGCTATTACAAAGAAGATAAAATATTTTTGTTCAGTGTTAAGGGCTAAGGGTGCTCAGCCACACAGCACAGAATTTTCTTAGCAAGGCCTGGCTCTGTATTTGATTCCCAGTACTGAAGAAAAGAAATAAAGATTTTTGTTCCATATCAAATTTCAGAGATGAGAATAATATCTTAGCCATTTGTTGCAGTTTCTTTCCAGATTGCAATTCCCATTCTTTCCTTTGGCTTGTATTTTTCCTATTGTTGTGGTCAATGTAATCTATGTAATCTGTCATGTGGCTAACTTCATTTTATTTTTAATTAATTAATTAATTTATTTACTTATTTTGCACTGTGATGGGTTTGAATCCAGGAATCATGCATGCTAGGCAAGCATGCTACCACTGAATTGTACTTCAGCCCCTTTTTATTTATTTCTTTTGATATAGGTTCTCCTTTAGTTGTGCAAGACCGCCTTGTCCTCCAATTTACAAATCCTCATGCCTCCTCCTTCTGCATCTTTTAGATTACAGGTATGTGCCTCAGAGCCCAGACGCTAACTTGATTTTGGAAGCTCATTTCATTCATTATTCATTAAATACCATTTGCATTAATATTACTTTCAAAATCTTTTCCTAAGCGTGAAAGGAAATATGAATCCAATAAATCTCCTGAAATATGTAATAGTGTACATACATCATTACACTAATGAAATGAGGAAAGTTTCATTTTCAGAAAAATGATTAAGTATCTACTTCACTCTAAAGTAGACAGCAAGCCACATGTGGGTTAATAGTTCAGGAACTGGAAAGAACAGTACAAGTGTTTGGAATTATAGTGAAAATAGATATTGTATTTTTTATTATTATTATTATTATTATTATTATTATTATTATTATTATTTTGCAGTACTGGGGGTTGAACCCAGGGCTTTACACTTGCATGCTTTGCAAGGGTTGGACCACTGAGCTGCACCCACAGCCCATTTTTTGTTTACTTTTTTGAGACAGGGTCTTGCCAAATTATGCAGACTGCCTCTGGTCTTGAACTTGCGATCCTCCTGCCTCCACCTCCTGAGCTGCTGGGATTACAGGCATGTGCCACCACGACTGGCTGATATTGTATATTATTTATTGTATATTATTTTAAAAGAACCAGAATTAACAATGAAGACTGAGACTAAAATCCTCAGGGAAAGAAGGAGTGCTTGCCCGTGTTTCTATGTATGTATGTGCACTTCCATGGCAGACAACTGTTTATCATCTGGAAGAAATTAATTTGGTTATCATATATACCAGCAGAAATTCTGACATTATTTTGGTATCTAAAGAGAAAAGCAGACATCACTTTCTTAGAGAAAAAAATGCAAATGTTATTAAGGGCTAGTTGGCATTTGGTAAAATACAAGGGTCACTATGGGTCAAACTACCACAAGGTGGTAGAGGGGATATTGGACATGCTGGAGGGTCCCAACATCCCACCCTAACACAACCTAACAACAACAACAACAAAAATATATTTTAACAACTGCTAATCCATTATTTCTTGACTGACACATTTTGGAAATAAAATGTCTGTCCTACCTATGCTTTCTGGAAGAAATATTTTCTGTCAGAGCAAAGTTGAAGTTTGATGATTTTTCTTTCTTTTCTGTAGCTTATCTTGAATGCTAACACTTTGTGAATGTTAATTTTTTGGTTAATATTATTTTTTACTTGCTAAATATAGCACCTTTTCTATCTAGAGTGAATAATACATATTCAAATTCTTAACAGCTGTAGTGTGAGTTTTAGTTAACACAGCTATAATATGACAACCAATCCAGACTTTCCAATTCATTTCATTGTCAAACACATGGTGACATGTGTCACAGGTGCACATTTTGTTTTAGGAAATATGATCAAATAACAATACATGCATGCATAGAAATGTCATGATGAAAGCACATAATTTGTACCATTAATAATTGCTAGTGAAAATAATACCTGCAGCCGTAGCACTGTGGCATCTGATCCCCTCAGATCTGGGAAGGTAAGCAGGATCGCGCCTGGTTAATACTTGAATGGGAACAGCAGATACTATAGGCTTGGGAGAAGGGCCTGGCAACCTCACTCCCAAAAATAAATCTGCCATTGAAAACCCTACAAGGAGCAGAGAAATGCTGAAAATAGTGTTTCCTCTGTTGTATGTAGGGTCGCTATGAGTCAGACATCCACTGGACTGCACCTAACAACAACAAATGAAAATAAAATTATAAAAAGAAATATTTGGAGCTATTCATTTGAACACTGGATTTTTCACATCTAGATTTCCAGGTATCTGAGTTTATAATCTCAGTTGACTTGTATTTGATTAGCTTTTTTTCTTGTAGTACTGAGGGTTAAACCTAGGGCCTCACACATGCTTCGCAAGTGCTGTATCACTCAGTTGCACCCTCAGCCTAATTTTTTACTTTTTATTTTGAGACAGGATCTTGCTAAGTAATGCAGGGTGCCTCGGTCTTGAACTCTAGATCTTCCTGTCTCTGCCCCCTGAGTTGCTGGGATTTCAACTACGTGTCACCTCTCCTGCCTGTTTGTATTTCTTTTTTAAGTTGTAATAATTGAATAGGAATACCCCTCATCGAGGTCTTTCAGTAATTCTTTGAAAAATCATTTCCGCCAGCTGATAAGTAGAATATTCATTGTAACAACTTTTTGTCCTTCACATTTTCTGAAGCTAGAACTATTTTCTAAATCATGACGTAGAAGAAAATATTAGGCTAAAGCGATTGATACATGTCACATCATTTAATTTTATATAAAGCACCATGTTTTATCAATGACATTTTGTGAAAATGCCAATTCCTATTCAATAATTCAAAGAGAAGACCTGATATTTTGCAATTGTAACAAAAGCCCATATTAAAGAGACAAGTTTTTTTGTTTGTTTGTTTGGGTTTTTTTTTTTTTTTTTTTTTTTTGCGGTACTGGGGGTTGAACCCAGGGCCGCGCGCCTGCATGCTCTGCAAGTGCTGGACCACTAAGCTGCACCTTAGCCCATTTTTTTTACTTTTTGAGACATGGTCTCGCTAAATTACTCAGACTGCCTCTGGTCTCGAACTTGCAATCCTCCCACCTCCGCCTCCTGAGCCGCTGGGATTACAGGCATGTGCCACCACGCCCGGCCCCAAGAGATAAGTTTTAAGATGCAATTTTCATTATGAAAACATTTCTGCAGTAAAAACATCAACCAAAGAGAACTTAAATCTCTATAAAGGATTATGCACAATGGTCATGTGTGGATAGTGTTTTTCACTTAGTAATACAATTAAAAATAAAATTGTTCATAAGACTAGTTCATTTGGAATGCAGAAAGGCATGTTTACATGTGTTTTACTGGCTTTGCCAGTTAATCACAGGACTCGCTGTATTTCTCTAATGTATAGACATAATACAGGTGGAGAAAATGTGATCTACCTGCCTACTTATATTATTATTTCAGAGGAATAACAAATTTTGGGTTATAATAGTTTGTATCTCTCTGTGTATGGATTTTTCTTCTCATTTCTTAAATATTAATTACATAATCCTGTATTTATATTCAGTCTATGTTAGATATTTCACCCCTCATATTCTACCATTTAGGAATATTCCATTTAACTTTAGAGAACCTTGTAGAAAGTTTCCCCCTTTGACATACATTAAGGTGATAAATGCATATTTATTATTGTCTATAATTCTCTCCATTGTCATATTAGAATTAATTTTTCATAGTGTCACATGAATTAACAGACATACAATTTATACTTGCAGAATTTACTTCTGCAGAGTCCATATCCCCATTATCTTGCTAAGACTATAAGCTTCATTTTCTTATCTTTCTCCATGCCATTTATCATCAAATAGTTTGAGCTTCTCAGGAATGTTTGTTTCACTTTGCTTTATATTGAAATTTTTAAGGATTCATATCCTAGATTTTTCAACTTTTACTGAGTAAACTTTAATAATGGAGAATGAGTCATGATTGCTTATAGAGTATTACTGATAACTCTATTTCCCTGGAGTTTACAGATTGGTATATTTATACCCAGAATATTAAACACTATGTTCCTTTAGTTTGCTTTGTACTAATCACCCAATTGATAATAAACTCATTAAGGTTAGTTCTCTTGAGTGTTGTGTTAAATAAGTAAAGTATTTTTGTATATCTGATACTCAAAAATACAAATAACCAGAGTCTAAGAGATTATTGTGTACAAAGAAATGAAGGAAATATTTTTCTCAGTACATGAAACTGATTTTCTTATTATTCAATAACATGTCAGCCTGTAAATGAAGACAAAAATCATACAATATAAGAACAATCTGGTCTTAGACAAGGGTCATAAATTTCATAATTATTTGCCTTGACCTTCATTATGTATTTTGTTTATTTTCAAAAGGTCTTTATAGCTTTATATTATCTGTCCAAGTTCCAAACAAAGTCTTTAAAACCAAAAATTATAATTTTATTGATGCATGAAATTACAACTTCCCAGAAACCACTCTTTTTGAAATATATATAGGTCTAGGGAAAGCAGCTGAATTTCCATCTTGTGACTTTGTGTTCACCACTCAGACCTTCTCAACAAAAAGACATGAGATTTGGATTATAGGTTAAAACCAGCTCCTCTGTTTACCTAGTCCCATTGATTATAGGTAGCTGAGAGAAGTTCAAAGTTGGACTGGCTTGAGACACTATTCTAAAATGAGGAAATTTTGATAATTTCATGTACAGAAAAGGATAAATGGGGCTTATGATACCCATAGTCATGGGCTTGTTTCAGATTAACTTGCCTGCTGAAAAGAGTAAGAATAACTGGAATATGTATTTTTAAATATAACAAATCATAAGTGATTTAATAACAGACTGTTAATCTAGGAAGCCAAGAATTTAAGGAAGTTAAAAGCCTAACCTGGAAACCCCCTCCCAAAAATCAGTCTGCCATTGAAAACCCTATGCACAGCAGAGAAGCATTGACAATAGTGTTTCCCCTGTTGTACACAGGGTCGCTATGAGTTGGATACAGGCTCGACGGCACCTAACAACAACAACAAGTCTGGGACATATGCAGATAACCTCTTCATGAGGAAGGACAACTTACCCCATCTTACATATTTTATCTATAAGAAAGAGAATAGTGCTGAAGTATTGATGGTATAAATAGTTAAATAAGCAACTGGATTAGAACACAGAACCCCTAGTAATGCTTATTTAACAGGTCTAACCATCTAGACCTATGGCTTTCAAGGTTTTATTCATTAATTTCAGCCTAAGTTTAAACAAAAGTGGCTTGAATTACAGATAATACTGCATATTACACTGTTCACGCAAACGAACGGCACAGGCATAGGTATTACAGCTCCCCTTAGACCCAGGCCTGCAGAATTATAGAGAAAGAATATATTTCTAAGGGGCAGGTTTTCAATCAGCACATGTGAAAGGATAATTGATCTGGAATGCATGCACCTCTTCTGACTCATTGGGGTCACATCCACAGCCCAGCTTTGTTAGGGAAGTGGGGTACAAGGCTGAGAAACAGAAGAAAATACCTGCAGGTGGCATGTGATACACAGACCTATTAAAACTAATAGATTGACTCTGGTGGCAGCCAGTTAGATCAACAGCACACATCATGTCCTCACCTGGTTACCAAAGGGAGAGGGGATTTATAAATTGGACTGTGTGACCTCTGACATCATTAGCTTGCTTTGTTCCATTGTATGACCAGCATTCCAGTGCCTTTGCCCTATGCTCGGGAAAGCAGGCCCTCTTTACAAATATTAGTCACTTGCTTAATTCTCAGTGTATGTGGAAGAAAGTCAGTATTCCTTCAAATAACACTTATCCATATATTCCAATTCCAGACTGCTTCCATTGTTCCTTTGATTTGACTACAGACTTTAGAACTTGGAATGGGGAGGGGCATCTCAGGGACATTAATCTGATGTCCTTTTTTTTCTTTCAAGGAGCATACAATTGGCAATGGAAAATTGTTTAATACTTAGAAATTTGGAAGCCATAATATTAGACAACTGGTTATAGAGAGTTCTAGGAAATAGATACTGTTACTGAACTTCTAAATGACCAGGAATGTGAAGATACCTGTGACCTATAGAGATGTTGCCTGCAGCCATACCACTGTGGCATCTGATCCTGTCAGATCTCGGAAGCTAAACAGAGTCATACCTGGTTAGTTCTTGGATGGGAGACCTCCTGGGCACAGTAGGTGCTGTAGGCTTGAGAAAAGGACCCAGCAACTCACTCCCAAAAATCAATCAGCCATTGAAAACCGTACGAACAGCAGAGAAGCACGATAATAGTGTTTCATCTATTGTGCATAGGGTCACTGTGAGTCGACACCAACTCAATTGAACCTAATAACAACATATGCATGTTTTGAAAAAGCAAGCACTAAAAATATTCCAATGAACAAGATAATAGTTCCTTATATATCAATACTTTTGCACAGCCATTCTCATCCTTGTTTAATGAGCCCATAAATAAAGTATCGATGAACAAAACAATGGTCATGGATAGTATCAATAATATTAGCTTATACTATTCATGACAGTAATGGCCAGAACAATTACTTTGTGCTCAGTCTGTTAATGCCACACACTATCATCAGTTTACAAGTTGCCTATGTTGGACCTCTTCTGTATAGAAAAGGCAAAACTTGTCCTCAATTAGATTCATTTACTAGATAATTATTTTCAGTCTCTAACTGCAAAAATTCCACAAGACTACAGAATTACTTATTCATGATAATTCCATGCATCATTGTTTCTCACCAAGGGACTCATTTTCATAATCAGAGGATTGTAGCAATGGGCTAATACCGAGAAAAATACATTGGTCATATTATATTATATAGTCCCTGCCAATATACCTTGCCTGAGGGAAGAGTAAATAGTCTGTTGACAACTTTATGAAAGCTTCAACTGAATGATAACCCTGAGAAGGACTGATGTCTGATGTGCTGAAATAATGTGGTGTATGCTTGTCAAGCAGTGAGTATGTTTCCTGTAGACAGTTTCAAAAGTTCCAGAAAAATATGTGAAAGTTAGAGGGTCTCCTTGCATTGTTACTCATATTCACCCTCTAGAGAAAGTTTTGTATTTTATGTGCATCTTAGAACTGTGTCAGGTTATAGATCTTATTTCACTAATGAAAAATGACTTCCCCAGAAGAAACTATAAGGAAACTTTAAACTTTAAGATTCTTGCCTCAACTAGTGTAAAGGGGTCCTTAATCTCCCTACATCCTTTATCTTTACTGTCCTACTGCAAAGTGAGACAAAGTGCATGGGTAAACATGAAGAGATTCCTTACATTGATTAGTATTATAAAACAAACTGAAATTCTATACTATAGAATGCAGACTTTTCCCCATAAAGTTCAGAATGCCAAATAGCTCACCTTTACAATGTATTTTAGGTTTTTGCTTCAATGTTTATACAACAGTTTTTCTTTTTCATACCCAGTAAGTCATATTCATATAAATCCCTACATTGAATCTAAAATATGAGGATTAATATTAATATTAACATATAATTATATCTTTAGTATTTAAAATAAATCAAATGGTCACTAATGCTATAGAACTATCACAATTAGATATGGCTTTCTAGTGCTACTCTGTTACTTTCCCTTAAAAGAGAAGGATTTTATTCTATACTTGAAAAAAATAAAATTACTTTGCACAGAATTCAGAACCACACATGCACACAGTATTCATCAATATTTTACTTGCACTACTCAAACACTCTGAACCGACAGACACAAAATTACATCCTCTCTTCCTTCAAATAAAATTTCTTGGCTTAAAATTTCATACCTGTCCCATTTCAATAGTTTCTATTCACCTTCCAGGATTTATCTTTTCATTTTCCATGAAAGTTACCTATGAGGGGCATTTATTTTCGAAACCCCTGTGCAAAATATCACCACTATGAAGGAAGTGGTTTGTATTTTTATTTTGTTTTTACAGATTCCTGTTGTATTTACTGCAACACCAAATACATAATATATACTTAATAAAACAATTCATTGAATAAAAAAAACAGATGCAGTAATAAATACACAGATGAGTGGAATTGAATGTCATTTCAGTAACATATAACAAGCTTCTAACCTAGTATCTTGGAACAATGAATTCATTTTTTATCACATTAAAATATAAGAATGTATAGTCTTATAAACAAGTTCCAGAAAATTAATTTATAATGATTCAAAATGTGGTCCTCTGATATACTGCACTATTCTATCATATTAATTAAAAATAAATTGAACATACCTTAATAAATTAATTTTCACTAGCTTTATTTTTATAGCATGTCACTCTTCAGAAAAGACAAGATCAAATTAGATTTTTCTTTTTTTTTAACCTATCTTTAACCAATCTTAGATGGTTGAAAATATTTTAAGAAGCTGGCAATTGATTGCTGATAAAGTCTTCTCAATCTCCAAGTAGCTACACAAATGCATTCTTTTGGGGTCTGGGGTTTAATTCAGTTGGTAGAATGCTGCTCCGCACTCTCTGAGGACTCAGCTTCGTTCCCCAGCACTGCCAAAGTGGGAGAAGGGCATGGCAGCCCACTCCTGGAGCAATCCCGAAACAATAAGCCATGGAAAATCCCAGGAGGGCTGTGAGTCAGTCCCAACTTGATGGCACCTAACAACAACATGCATTTATTTACATACACACGCATACACACTCCAGAACACAAACATCAGACACATTATATAGGACTGTATTTTTTGTCAATTCATAGTCTTCTATTACTATAAGAAGTAAGGAGTCCATCGAGTTTATATATAGGTCTTCATTGCCATTGTTGTTAAGTGCTGTCAATCTTTGAGTTTTCAATGGTTGATTATTTTCAGAGTATCTTTGGGAGTGGATTCCCACGTCTTTCTCCCATTCTTACGGTAAACCCATTTATTGTTGTCAATGTAAAGTAGACTCACTTATTTTTGTATATGATAACTCTGTGTAATACACTAAATGAAGTAGAAGCTTTCCAAGAAAACAGTGAGGTTGCTTGCTTGCAAAGTAGATCCCTACTTAATAAAGTAGTAGTCATGTAATATTTAAGAATTAGAAAAACAGATTGTTAATGTCAATTAATAAATTTTTGTAACTTAATAACACATTTTGACTAAGCTGTATGATTGATTTTATATGAAACTTTGAGTAATGTATTTACTATATGTAATTCTTTACAATTAATTATGTTATATACTAATGTCCTAGGGCTGGTGTAACACATTTTGGTAAACATGTTAGTTTAAACTACAGAAGTTTATTCTGGCACAGCTCAGGAAGCCAGAAATATTAAATCAAAGTGTTTTCAAGGCTTGCTCCCTCTGGAGGCTCTCAGGGAGAATAGTCTGCTTATATCTCTCAGTATCTGAAAGAGTTAGGTATCTCTGGTTTATGATTACGTCCTTCCTATCTTATCCTCTATCTTCATATGACCTCCTCTATGTCTAATCTCATTCTGCCTCACTCTTATAAGAAGTATTTAAGGTCCACCTCGACTACCTAGGATAATCTTTATATCTAAAGATCCTGAACTTATTCACATCTGAAAAATGGAAAGAACCTTTTCCAAGTAAAGTATCACTCACAGGTCCTAGCAATTTGACATGAGCATCACTGGAGAAAGGGGCATATTCATCAGTGGATTAATGGATTATAAATAATTTTTACAAATAGTAAATCATGAGTCCACCAGGGTAAATAAATAATGAATACATTGAAAGTGAAAAGAAAGCTTTAATAGAGCAAAACCAAAATACCTTCCATAAAATAATTAGAAATGAAAACAAAAGGTAACTGCATACTGGTGAAGCCTGAGAGATATCATTCACTTTAATCACACGATCAAAGTATCATTAATAATGTGGCACACTGAATTATGTGTTTTGTACTAGTGTGCAAGCAGAGAAATGCAACACCATATCTCTGTTAGTTCAAAAATGCATGCCTTATGACTAATGTAGACTACAGAAGCATAACAGTGAAATCACACACACACACATACACACATATATACATATATAATGTATAATTATTCTGCTTAGAACATCTTTAAAGGGATTTGTATATTCTGAAAGGGGCTTATGTATTAAAAGGTAATAATATATGTTATTTTACTGAATATTATTGTCTGAAGTGTGGTAGTAAGAATAATAAAAATTTTGTAGATCAAGATTAGTCTAGGTAGATTCATTATGCCAGAGACTGTTGCTCACTAAGTTGGGGATAAAAACATTTCAAAAAGTATTCAAATAATTATTTAAATGTCATATTCTTGGAATATTTGGGAATATGAGATGTTATCAAAAACACAGTGAATGTTTAAATTTTTAAAAATTATTACAGTAAAAGACACATTTGCCAGTAACCCCCCTCAAAATTTATTACAGTAAGATACATTTTCCTTAACCCTCTCAAAATACTCCCCCTGGCTTTGAATGCACTCATCCCATCCATCCCATTGTTCTTGCCACTTCCTGAAGTAACTCTGGAAGTCCTCTGTCTTGTGTGTCTTTACTTTCATCCTCATATCATGACAACACTGGGTCACACATCACTTCTGGTTTCACAATTTCTGCCAAATAAAACATAGTGGTGTATATTCACCCATTTTAGTTACTGTATCTGACACCATGTAAATTCTGGCTCTTCCCCAAAGACATGAAAGGTAAATGCTTGGAACTGATTGAGGACAGAGCAACTGAAGACACTCATGAAAGAAAATGTGCAGAACTGCATCAGAAAGTGGTAAGAATGATGAATATATGTGTTGGTAGCCAAGGAAAATGTTTTGAGGGGTATTAATGACAATGTCCCCTTTATTGTAATACATTTTAAAAAACTTTTAACATTCTCCAAATCTTATGACACCTCATACCCTCACTCTTAAGACATCTTAAAGACATTGCTTAAAAATCCTGAAGAAATTGGGAGATTTGCCTAATAAAACAAACAAAAAATTTGATAGTAAGGTTTTTAAAATAAAATTATAAGCAGAAAAGAATTTTTAGAAATAAGATTTATTTCATATTTGTAAATATTCATTATCAAATATTATATAATTTTATGTTTTAAGGCAAATGCTATTTCTGTCTGGAATATGACTGAACATTTCCAGTGGGAGTCATTCTGTGCCACTAATTTGCCTTTCCAATCTTGTTGCTTGATACTGAGTCACAAATGATTCCCTGTTTGCTGCTTCATTATTATTCACACCTACATATTTCTCTTTATTTATCAGTAGAACTCTTCCTTCTCCTACTTGTTATTTTCAATTATATCAACTTACCAGTCATCTAACTGGGCTACATTTACATTAACGATTTAAACAAACTATTTACTATGTATAAAAAAACTTTTAAAATCCTAGCCCTCATTTTCATCTTTAATTGTACTTATTGTACACCACAAAAGGAAGAAATTCATTTAAATTATTTTATTATATTATTACTTAACTTATAAGAAGTCATACAATTTCTTAAAAATATGTGCTGTGTTAAAATCTACCCAAATAAATACATTATTATTGAGTTATAGTGTTATCTGGACATTTAATTACCCTTTAAAATTTATTTACAACTATGAATAAGGTGACAGACAATTGTTATCTGCAAAGGCATAATTATTTAACTAGTTGATAACTTTTGTCAAAGACAAAAAGAAATATTTAGAAATACTTACACAACAGAAAGTTAACATCAAATATTGGAAAAAAATTATTCAAAATAAAATTCAGCAAAGGATGAGGAGTCATCTAAGTTGTTCAACATACTATTTGTAAAACTTTCACCGCAATTGGTTGATTAAGCCTTGTAGGATCATTTTTTCTTAAATTTAATGGATCAAAAAGTTTTTATATATGATTTTCATAGAGAATACCATAATAATCATTCCAGGTATATTTAGTACAACCTAATAATGTGTTAGCCTATAGCTGTTGCACTGTGGCTTCCCATTCTGTCAGATCTCAGAAGCTAAGCAGATCAGGCCTGGTTAGTACTTGGATGGTAGACCACCTGGGAACACCAGATACTGTAGGCTTGGGAGAAGGACCTGGTAACCCCCTCCCAAAAACCTATCTGCCATTGAAAACCCTATGAATAGCAGAGAAGCACTGACAATAGTGTTTTGCTTGTTATACATGGGGACATTATGAATCTGACACCATGTGGCACCTAACTACAACAAACAGCAATGGTGTGTTATCCCCACATGTTTGTCTGCTGCCCTGCTGTGGGGACTTGTGTGTTGCTGTGATGCTGAAAGCTATGAGACTAGCATTTCAGATATTGGCAGTCACCCATGGTGAACAGGTTTCACCTGAACTTCCAAATTAAGCCAGACCAGGGAGAAAGACCTGGCAGCCCACTCCTGGAACATTCAACCATTGAAAACCCTATGAATAGCAGAGAAGCACTCTCAAATATAGTGCCAGAAAATGAGCACCCCCCAGGTTGAAAGGCACTCAGAAAATGATTGGGGAAGAATTATCTCCTCAAAGTAGTTGTTGTTTTTTGGTGCTGTTGAGTGAGATCTGACTCATAGTGTTCAGTGGCTAAATGCTTTTGAGATTGCTTTGGAAATGGATTTCCATGTCCTTCTCCCACCTCAAAGTAGAGTGGACCTTAATGATGGGAATGGAGTAAAGCCCATAGAACCTCCAGTTGCTGATGAGGTAGAACTCAAAGTGAGAAGAAACAAGGTAGTTGCAACAATGAGCTCAAACATATATACACAAAAAAGATTGTGTGTCACAGTGTTGAGTAGGGTTTTGTTCTCTTGTCCATAGGGTTGATACCAGTCAGAGCCAACCTGATAGCACCTAACAATAGTGTGTTGATTTTTAAATATGATTTTATTCTTTGATAGCTCTTTATTTAAATAAAGCAAATATCACTATCATTAAAATTATCTGATCTTGACACCCAGTCTGTGAATATTCTTTCCAAAGCTTTTGTTAAGATTCCACAGGTAGAGTCAAGATTACATGTTTTGATGCTCATGGCAATTAAAAGAATCCGAGATAATGGTGAAGGAACATTCTGGTGTGAACAGTTTGTTTATTTGTGTTCATACAGAAACCCAGAAGGCATTCAAATTGAATTGAGTGACCTTGTTAAGCATTTTATTAGAAATTGAAATGAATGAACTTCATAAATCTATGATACATATTTGGCACATCTCCTGAATTTATGACTGTGCATCTAATTGTTCTCTACTTGTCCATTGTAATTAAATTGTTATAAATTAACAATTAGAAATAATCTGCAAATTATTTTCACCTATTAGAAATTTTAGTACCTGGCCTCACCAAATTTTTCTGTATGTAGAATGCTTTATTTGTTTTGTGGTTCTGGGGACTGAATTAAAGGCCTTGTGCATGCTCCACAAGCAGTCTACTACTGACCCCATCCTCAAACCAGGATGTTTTAGTATTATAAAAAAGACCTATAAGATTCTAACACATATTCAGTACTCACACGATACCATGCTTTAGACTGTTGGGGACCATCTGTTACTGAATAAATTTAATCTATCTCTGTGTTCCTTATTTTGCTTTCCTTTACTATTAATCATAGACTCTGCTAGGCAGGGTGGCACACACCTGTAATCCCAGAGACTTGAGAGGCAAAGCCAGAAGGATTGCAGGTTGGAGGCCAGAGGCAGCCTGTGTAACACAATGTGCATTTTAACACAAAAAAATCTAATGTTTACCATTAATTACAAATTTATGGCTTTTCTTAATATAAACGGTTGAAAATATATCCCACACTTCTTTTTCCAGTGTGGGATAAGTAAACTAATAAAAGCTATTTAACTTCATGGAAATCACAAAAAAAGATAACCAAACTAGTAAATCTGTTACAAAACTATCTTATAGTGTTTGGATTTACAATAAAAATATACACCACTTAGGATATCTATCAACGTACATTCTTCCATATTTTCTCCTTTCAATTGTACAGATAATTGAGCTGAGTATTCATGTGGGAAGAGAGTGAATACATTTTTTGCACTATTAAGATCACTGTGACTTGCGATTAAGCACAATTTTAATTTACATTCATCTTCCTCATTTCTGTATAATTGTTCAGAATACTAATTATTAATTTTATGGAAATTCCTAGAATAAAAATTCATTAGTAATATTTTCTATACAATTCAATGGGAAATTATATTTTTAAAGTACCTCATCAAAAAATACAAAAGTACTTAGTCAGAAAATTTTGTTCTTGGTATACAATGACCAGGATTTTGGGATCTTTCACAAAAGTTAAATAAGAAAAAAATCTGATCAAACAAGAAAAAACAAATTTTACATTGGGATATGTATTCTGTTGGGCTCTTTGTTTGCATACAAAGACACTTAAGGACTCTTTCATTAGTCTGCATCATACAAAAAGGGTATTTAGAAATTTAGAATATTGTTCTTTTGATTTTGTCCTTGCTATGGCCGTGTCTTGAGGATCAAACCTAGGGCCTCTTGAATGCTAATCACATCCTCTACCACTGAGCCATAACCCCAGCCTTGTGGCTCATAAGTGCCATTGATCAGGTCTGACTCACAGGGACCTTGTGTACAACAGAATGAAAGACTCCCTGACTCAGTGTGAGACACACAATCTTTTTTATTTTTAAGCTCATTGTTGTATTTACAGTGTCAATCCATCTAGTTGAGTGTCTTCACTTATTTTTGTTGACCTGCCACTCTGGTTTAGCTCAGTTGGTAGAGTACTGCTTTGCACTCTCTTAGTCAGGCCATGGGCTTGATACCCAGCACCAAAAAATAAATAAATAAATAAATAAATAAAATAAAATAAATAAATAAATAATAAAAAAATGGGAGAAGGCCATGGCAGTTCATTCCTGAAACATCAGACCAGACTCTAGGGCATCCAACAATAACTCCAAACCTAGGATAGTTTAAATGACAAGGATCTATATGAGCAATACCAAATGAATCATAATTAATTATTATCCCTTTATGCACTACAGATACTTTTTATTTACTGTATGTGTCATTCCAGTTGGATGTGATGGGGTAGATATACATTTAATATTACGGAATAAGTTCTGTTAATGAACAAATAAATATAGCTATTTTCTGGCAATTTGTTTCTATATTGTTCATTTCCATAGTTTACAACCTAGTAACATATTTAAGAATCTGAAAATACTTTCTACCTGTAGTGAAAAATTGTTTTAATAGGTGATACTTGAAATATGCAAAAGTGATTATAATATAGTTGTCCATAACCAAACTCAAAGGCTCCCAACAATAACAATAATTAATTCAGTAAGATTGTAAGATCACATGTTGTTGTTCAGGGTTATCAAGTCAGGTCCAACTCTTAGCTACCCTTATAGGGTTTTCAATGCCTGATTGTTTTGGGACTGCATCAACAGTGTTTGCCATTTTCTTCTCCCATTTTTTGTGGTACTGGGGATCGAAACTTGTTCCTCAGAGAGCACAGAGCAGTACTCTTGTAACCGAACTAAACCTCTACCCCAGTAAGACCACATAGATTTGCTTAAAACTACATAAAAGGATGCGCTATATTAGAAAACCAAGATGGATCAACTTATGCATGGTATTGAAAAGATACTGGATGTATTTGGAGGAGAAAGACAATATGAAATTGTTATTCAATTAGATATTGCAAAAATCACCTTACTTGAAATCCACTTCCCATGTGAGTCATTTGCAACAATTAAAGAGATTAGGACAGGAGGGAGATCAGTATAACAACAATCTGTCTTCAATAACAAAGTAATTTTTTTTTTACAATGAGAAAAAGATCATCCAGGGAGATGAATGCCCTGCTTCAAGCAGTGTGGGAAATACAAATGAGAGATTAGCGATTGTGAGAAAGTAAAGAAGTTCCCCCCAAACAAATTGCCTCCCAGTAAAAAATTGAGTTACTTGTTACATTTGGTTTTGAGTAGAAGTTGGTCTTGACATCTGCTATCTAACTGAGCTTATTATTACTCCAGATGGCAACTTCAAACTGCTCTCTAGTGCTTCACTTTTGAAAAATAACAATTCTGTGCTTTCTGAGGACAAGACCCTTACCTTCATGCTATTTGCTACATTTTGCTTTGTTTCTTAAAATGTTTTATCAAACAGACTTAGTGACACAAATATGGCAAGGACATTGGAATGATTTCTGGTGTTTATGTGATATTGGAAAATAGCTCTTGTTTAACATGTCAAGGAAAACTGTTTTGCTAAAAATAGGATAACATCTTTACCATTTGTAATTTTATAAATAAACTGCTTTCCACAAAATGAAAAACTTTATGAGACTCATAAAGTATAAACCATAAATATGAGGAATAATATATAAATTGGGCAAAACATAAATAGGGCATCAAGATGATGACCCCTGAAAATAAAAGTACATCCATGTGTAAAATCTCATATTTAATAAGTTGACCACATTTTCAAATTAGTTTCATTGATTAAGGAATCTTTGTTTCTTCTAACACAATTGTGGTGTACATAGAAGAGGATTAAATAACAAATGTAACAGGTAAGACACATGTGCATATAACACATCAGGATATGGAAGTAAAGATTTTTTAATTATCAGCTGGTTAAGAAGTCAATTTAATTACATTTAAGAGTCCCTCACATAAGTACCTACTAGCACTGGAAAGGCAATTGTTGATAAGCTGGATCATGAATTTGACATTATTTCTAATGAAACTCCTTCAACTTGCTTATTCTGAATAAACTGTCACTTCATACATGAGGAACGTGAACCTCCAAAAAAATAAATAAAAATACAACAAAGAAAATCAATAAAAGGAAATCAACTAGAATTTGAAGAATTAGAATTTTGGATGTAGAAAAATAGAGCAAAGTGTGGGCAGAGAAAAAAGGAAAAAGAACTCTGAAATTTGAATAACTGTCTTTTGAGACCATCATTGAATAAAAATATGTGCACCTGCAAGGAAAAGTGCCACAAAAGATTTAGAAAATTATTACTTGAGAGACGTAAACTGAATATCCTGGAGGTAGCATAGAAACTGAAGACATTCAAGTTCCAACCAGGCAAAGTCCAGAAAAGTTAGAAGCCGTGGAGTCCGTATCCGACTCACCGCGACCCTGCATACAACAGGAGAAACACTATTGTCAGTGCTTCTCTGCTGTTCATAGAGTTTTCAATGGCAGATTGATTTTTTGGGAGTGGGTTGCCGGTTCCTTCTCCCAAGCCTACAGCTTCTGGTGTTCCCAGGAGGTCTCCCATCCAAGTACTAACCAGGCCCGACCCTGCTGAGCTTCCGAGATCTGATGGGATTGGATGCCACAGGGCTACGGCTGCAGGCCTAAAGTCCAGAAACTTCATTCACTACCCACAATATTTTGTAGAAACCTTAGAAATATCACATACAAATGGTAGGTGTATTCTCTCCCTTCGAAATAAAGCAACTCTTAACTTACCCTAAGTTATTTGAAAATGAAGACTCATAAGGTAATGCTGAGACAAATATGCTAGCCCACACCCACAATCCCAGTACTGAGGAGGCTGAGGGGGATCATGAATGCCAGGCCAGTCTGGGTTACAGAGTAAGACCCTGTCTCAAGAATACAAATAAAGCTGGGTGCAGTGGCACACACTTTTAACCCAGGGACTCAGGAGGCAGAGGCAGGAGGATCCCCAGTTTGAGGCCAGAGTTAGCCTGCATAACTTAGTAAGACCCAGTCTCAAAACATAAAAGTAAAAAAAAAAAAATGGGGGTGGGGGGTATTGCTCATTGGTTGAGTGCTTGCCAAAAAAGCATGTGTGAGGAGCTGGGTTCAATTGCTCAGTACAAAAAAAAAAAGAAAGAAAAAAGGAAAGAAAAGAAAAAGAAAACAAACAAACAAAAAACCAATGCTAATCTACAAGTAACTTAACATTCAGACAATTTTCAATAACCTTTTCTTCATAGATAGACAACAAGTCAGGCATAGTGGCATACTCCCATCATGTGGACATTTAAAAGTCACCCTAGGCTACACAGTGAGTTTGTGACCAGCCTAGAACATAGAGTAAGACTCTTTAAAACAAAACAACAAAAAAAGTAAATATAGATAAAAATCTCACACAATTAAAAATAGAATAGTCATCAATTTCTGTATTCAATAAAAATTTATTAGATAAAATTTCTGCCAATTGCCTGTTGATATCTTGTACCTAAAAAAGTTAACAAGAAGAAAACTGTACAAAAGAGTTTTAAAAACTCTTTTTGATATGGAAAAATGTACAACATAGTATTCTGATTTTTAAGAGTAAGTAACTAAATAGAGTGAGCTTTACAAATTACTCAGGTTTTTACTGAAGCTAATTTCCATCCTGAGGCATAGGATATAGAAACTCAAGACTAGTACAATTTTCTTGCTGATAGAAAAGATAGATAAAAAAGAGACCAAGATAATTGTAACCTGTGAATCCAAGTATTAGAAGTAAGCAGGAAAAAAAAATAGTGAAAGAGTTCTAGAAATAGGCAAGTATAATTCACTGAAATGTGTGACTAAATACTAATCTGAACATGCATAGAGTAAAATTTTATGAGTCCAGACAAGGAAAATGTTCCTGAGAGAAATAGCTTCCACAACTCTAAAAGTTCATACAGAAGTAGAATACGTTTAGTGTTACACAAGTAAGAGCAGGAAAATTAGATTCAACACCTATGCATTGAATGTAGATCCCAGAAATATCATGCCTTAGAAGCAGGACTAATCTAAGAGAAAGACTACTCTGAATGAATAAAGCTTATAAATGAGACTTCATTTGATCAAATTAATCCAAAAAACATAGATATCTTCTAAGCTTACTTTAGAACTCCATAAAGAAAACTAATGAAATATTAATATAACAGCATAATGTCTGGTTTTCAAAAAAAAAAAAAATTCCTAGAGATCTAAATCAGGGTTAAAAAAAAAAAAAACTAGAAAATTAATCGCATCATAAGAATAGACCTAGAAGTGGTAAAGCATTTGCAGTTAGTGAGCAAAGATTTTTAAACATAAATATATTTGAGATATAAAAATTTTTTAAAGAATTAACGTACAATATGGAATAATGGAAGTTTATTTAAAAAGGAACTTTTATATGTTAAAATGTTTCATCAAACTTCTTGTTTTCAGTTCTACAAGTAAAGATACTGCTCTACTCCACCCAACAAATAAATATAAAGGTAAGCAAATTGAAAAGTGAACTGTTCTTAGATTGGACAGAAAAATTCAGTCAAAGAGAAAACACTCCTCCTTATTCAGAGAAGAAGACAAGCAAAAAGATAATCATAACATCCTTAAGAAGACATGAATGAATTTTTAATTTTACCAATGCAGGGATAATAAAATTTAAGTGATAGTCAGTAAATTTCTGGCTGCTTAGGGTAAAAAATTCTAAAAGGCCAAAACTCCTGAGAGACACAGTCCCTGAGAAGGCTCTGATATTACTGTGAGTTTTACCTTTACAACCTTATCTGGATCCTGGACATGAATACATTGAAGAATACATTGAGAAAGTAAAAAGAAATTATATTAAATACTCCAGAGAACTTTATTCTTTTTAACAAGATCAGTCATCAAGAAAAATTATTTTACCAAATCTGCTGTGCTAGAGTTTTAGCAGTGCTTAACCTAACCGGGAAAAATACCCAACTCCAATCCTCTCTGGAGTCCCTATGGTGGAACTAAATCTGTGACTTTGAATCATTCTGTCCCACTAATAGAAAGGAAGGGCTGGTGTTTAGCTCAGTTGGTAGAGTCCTACTCTGTGCTCTCTGAGGTTGGTTTCAATCCCCAGCAATGCAAAAATGTGAGAAGGATGTGGCAATCCACTCCCTAAGGAATCTCCAAACAATGAGCCATTGAAAACCTCATGAATAGCAAAGAAGCAGATATAGTGGCCTGCATGGCATGGGGTCTGGGAGTGTTTTGTCTTGTTGTAAATAGGGTCTATATGAGTTAGACCTGACTCCACTGCACCTAACAACAATATAAAGTTGAGGGTTGAGATGTATAGGTGAAGTTTGCAACCTAGAGGTACAGATGCAATGAAAACTAGTCAAATTCTATGAATGCTTCCCCTTCTCCACAGCTGAATACTGCATTACTATGGAGCTATTTTGGGGACTAGGGTTGAACTGAGTTGTTAGAGTGCCACTTTGCAGTCTCAAGGGCCCTGACTTTGATCCCCAGCACAGCAACAATTGGAAGAGGATGTGGTAGTCCACTCTCAAAGCAATCCCCAAAAAATCATCCATTGAAAACTCTATGAGGGTCACTAAGAGTTTGATATGACTCAACAGCACCTAACAACAACAAGAACAACATGGAACTACTTACTGTGGTGACTTTTACCTAGTATATCATATCCAATTTTCACAAAGAATGGGAAGAAACTCTAAAGATAAAAAATATTAGAGCTGAACATCAGAACCAAAATTAGCAATCATAGAATAAGTTTAGAATTGTCAAAACTGTGATTAAAACAAAACAAAACAAAGAGAAAAAAACTTTGATTATTATCTTAAGGGCTTTCATGGAAAAAGCAGACAATATATACAGTATGATCAAAATATACAGTGAATGTATAAAAAATGTTACAATAAAAGACACATTGCTATTAATCCTCCTCAAAATATATCCCCTTGCTTCTAACACAAATATGTCAGCATTCTTGCCACTTTCTGAAGGAGTTTCAGAAGCCTTCTTTGGTGAGTGTGTTTAGTTGTGCTATTGAGGCTGACATGAAGTCCTAAATCTGTAGGGCACTGCCTAGAGAGGCAGTTCACCCCAGGGCCTGTCTAGGCTCCCTTGGAGGACTGAGGCTTATTCCCCAGGCAGTCACCTTTGCCCTCCATCCTGGAACTCAGGGTCGTCGGGCTCCCAAAGATGGCTCTGGCATCTATTCCCTTGCCTCCAGCCCTTCGACACTGATTAGCTGTTTCCAAACCCCTGAATGGCTCCTGATTGGACAGTTCTGGAACCACCCCTGATTGGCTACTTCTACAAAACCAAATTTGAATATCCCCTCTGAATGGCTGAAACCCGTATGGGGTGACTGCCTCTGATTGGTCCCCGGCAAGCCCCAGAAGAGTATATAAGGGCAGTACATGGAGCAGTCTGGGTCCATTCCATTGACCAGGACAGATGAGGAAGAAATGAAGAGCTGTTGGAGCAGAGCACTCAGAGTCTTCATTGGGAAGAAAAGAAGCAAGGAGCTGCCGTGGGCAGAAGCCTCTGAGCCTGCCTTTCTCAAGGCTTCTCAGAGCAGCCATGGGCAGAAGCCTCCTTTCCGGGCGATGTGGCTCCTGGGTGCCCAGCTCCCTCTCACCAGAAGATGGGCGTTTGGCTGCTGGTTCCCACTCATGGCCAGAGCGAGTCCAGTGGCAGGGCAACACCCCACATGAATCTATTAAAAATGTTTACCTTTGATGGTCATTTGACTTTGGAAAAGAACCACAAGTCACACGGTGCCAGATCTGGTGAATTAGGTAGATGAAGACACACTACAATGTTTTTATTGGCATAAATTTCCATACAAGAAGCAATGTGTGACACTGAATATTGTCATAATGGAGGAAGAAACTAAAGATATTCTCAAAAGAGAATTTCCAGAACTGCTTCAGACAGTGACAAGAATGATGGGGTAACTGTGTTTGAAGCCAGGTGGAGAATTTGAAGGCTCATTAACACTAATGTGTTTTTTACTGTAGACCCAGCAACCCACTTCCAAAATAGAATCTGCCATTGAAAACCCTGTGAAAAGCAGAGAAGCACTGACAATAGTGTTTCACTTCTTGTACATAGGGTGGCTGATTCAGATACTGACTCAGCACCTAACAATGACTACTTTTTAATTTAAACATTCACCATATACTTCAATTACACCTCATTTAGCATGGGTGGATAATTCAGGCAAAGAGATGAAAAAATTAAGAAAAAGGAAATTACAAAAATAAATTCTAGAGCTGGCACACTCCTGTAATCCCAGCAACTGGGGAGGCAGAGGCAGGAGGATTGCAAGTTTCAGACCAGAGGCAGTCTGTGTAATTTAATGAGACCCTGCCTCAAAAAATCAAAAATAGGCTGTACAGCTCAGTGGTCCAGCACTTGCAAAGTATGCAAGTGTGAGGCCCTGGGTTCAAACTCCAGTACCACACACACACACACACACAAAGAAATAAACTCTATAACAAAAATGAAGCATGCCTTCAATTTAATCATAAGTAGCCTGTGCATGGGTAGGTAAAAATAAAAAAAGAATCTATGGGTTTGACAAAAAAGACTTCCCTAAATAAAAAGCAAAGAGAAACGTGGATAACACACACAAACACACATAGAATGTGAAAGAACAATTGGAAAAAAGGAAAAAGTAATATACACATGATAGGAGACCAGAAGAATTATGGCATTATATAAAAGATACCATTCAAGAAGAGAGCAATAGGTTATGAAAAAGACAAGAAAAAAAAAAAAAAGAAAAAAGAAAAGACCAAATTACATGTTAAAAGAGATACTGCAGCTTGCTCTTGAACATCTAGCAGCTAAAGTAAAAAGAATATATGATGAAGTTAAGGAATTAACAGAAGATTCCAAAAGGCAGCCCAAAAAGACAAAAACAAATATTATAATGACATGTGCAAATAGCTGGAGGCAGAAAACCAAAAGGGAAGATCACACTCTGTGTTTCTCAAGTTAAAGGAAGTGAGGAAAAAATTCAAGCCTGGAGTGGTAATAGTGAAAGATTCTATAGGGAAAATATTAAAAAATGCACGAAACATCAAAATAAGATGGAAGGAATATACAAAGTCATTATACAAAAAAGAATTGGTAGATGGCAAACCATTTCAAGAGGTTGCATATGAAAAGGAATTAATGGTATTGAAGGATGAAGTGGAAGCCGCCTTGAAAGAACTGGCAAAACACAAAGCTTCAGGGATTGATGGGATACCAATAGAGATGTTTCAACAAACAGATGAAACACTGGAGGTGCTACCATGTTCATTGCAACAGATTTGGAAAATAGCTACCTGGACAACTGACTAGAAAAGATTCATATTTGTGCCTATTCTCCCCAAAAAGTATTCAACTGAATGTGGTAACTGTCAGATAATATCATTAATATCACACACAAGCAAAATTTTACTAAAGATCATTCAAAAGCAACTACAGCAGTATGTTGTTGTTACTTGCCATTGAGTCGGTATCCAACTCATAGTGACCCTCATAGGGTTTTCAATGGCTGACTGTTTCGGGATTGCCTTGGGAGTGGATTGCCAGGTCCTTCTCCCATTTTTGTGGTGCTGGGAATTGAACTCAGGACCTCAGAGACTACAGCACAGCACTCTACCAACTGAGCTAAATCCCAGCCCTATAGCAGTATATAGACAGGGAGTTACCAGAAAATCAAATGGGATTCAAAGAGGGTAGGGAACCAGGGACATCATTGCTGATGTCAGGTGGATATTAGGCAAAAGCAGAGAATATGAGCAAGATGCCTATCTATATTTTATTGATTATGCCAAGACATTTGACTGTGTGGATCACAACCAATTATGGATAACACTTCAGAAAATGGGAATACCAGAGCACCTAATTTTACTCATGAGAAATCTGTATGTGCACCAGGACACAGTTGTTTGAATAGAACAAGGAAACCTGCCTGCTTTAAAGTTGAGAATGGTGTGTGTCAGGGCTATATACTTTCACCATATCTCTTTAATTTATATGCTGAGAAAATAATCTGAAAACCTGGACTTTATGAGGAAGAATAGGCATCAGGATTGGAGGAAGAGTCATTAACAACCTGAGTTATGCAGATGACACCATTCTGCTTGCTGAAAGTGAAGATGATTTAAAACATTTACAAATGAAGATCAAACACTGTAGCCTTCAATATGGATCACAACTGAACATCAACAAAACAAAAATCCTTACAACTGGGTCAGGATGCAATTTCACAATAAATGAAGAAA
The DNA here is from genome assembly GCA_007922755.1 of Pedetes capensis. Taxonomy (NCBI): domain Eukaryota; kingdom Metazoa; phylum Chordata; class Mammalia; order Rodentia; family Pedetidae; genus Pedetes; species Pedetes capensis. Next base: position 27,765 of record VMDO01025444.1, read on the forward strand.
AGATAGAGGTTGTCCAAGATTTTTCTTTGCTTCACTCTATAATGAACATCCATGGGAGAAGCAGTCAGGAAATCAAAAGACGTGTTGCTCTAGGAAAAGCTGTGGCAAAAGATCTTTTTAGAGTATTGAAAAGTAAAGATGTCACATTGAAGACGAAGGTGTGCCTGACTCATGCCATGGTATTTTCAGTCACTTCGTATGGTTGTGGAAGATGGACATTGAACAAGGGTGACAGGAAAAGAACTTGTGTTTTGAAGTATGGTGCTGGAGGTATCTATTGAATATACCATGGATTGCCAAAAGAACCAACAGATCTGTCCTAGAAGTGCCACCAGTGTGCTCCTTGGAAACAAGAATGGCCAGACTCTGTCTTACATATTTTGGACATGTAGTTGGGAGAGATCAATGCCTGGAGAAAGACATCATGTTTGGGAGAGTGGCAGGTCAA